>ML436760.1:10295-54798 GCA_005239525.1 Nicotiana knightiana | reverse complement strand
ATAATAAAATAAAAATAATATTTAATAATAATAATAACACTCAACTTCCCTAGTTTCTCACTTCACTCATGCCTCACCCCCCACTCCTTCACATCTTTTCTCCACTTCCCCACTTCACTCATGCCTCACCCCCACTCTTTCACATCCCTTCTCCACTTCCCCCACTCATCTCACCATTAACTCACATATCTATAAATAATATACAAACCTTACACAAAAAGGAGGACACATACAAAACATAGCGGGAAAACAGGCACGAACTACTAGCCGAAGGAATAGCAGAAGCTAGAATTAAAGTTGGGGAATTATAAAACATAGAAGGGGAATTGAACAAAAACCGGGGGAAACAATTGAGCCGCAAAATTGGTTACACGTTTCCTATTATATGAAGCTAAACTTTCTGGGCATGAACATTATGGGCAAAGGCATAAAGCCATCTTTGAGCTTCCCTGACGAGCAAAAGGCTCGAAGAACTGAACAATGTGTCAAGGGTCAACGAAATTTACTCAGTTGAAAGTTGTTCTAGGAGCAAGGTTGTTTGCACCATAAACACAAATGGTGATAGGCACAAAATAGTCCGGTTTTGATGTTGAGAAAGAAGATCTCCAGAAAGTAATGGCAGAATCTCCCGGCGATTTGTACGACCGTCGAGGGAGTCAATGTTTCTAGTGTAATGGACGCAAGGTCAAGTCTCTTAAGAAATCAAGTCCACAAACTAACCACCATTTTAAAGCTAACAACTTATTCTTTGTTCAGAATAGGAACATAACAATTTTAGGAAACAGTTCGTGAAAAGACGAACACCACCAAGTGAAGTTTTCAAATCCTTAATTTTCTTCTAATATACATGTAATCATGTTATTCTTAGTTTCATTATAGGGAATCAATACCCTATCTTCAACACAGGGTACTACATCCCCTGGTTGCGTTATTTTTCTTCCTACATAGGGTACTATATTCCCTAGTAGAATCTTAAAGAGACAAAAGCCTCATCTTATTATCAACATAGGGTACTACATCTCCTGGTTGCGTTATTTATCTTCCTATATAGGTTACTACATTCCCCAGTAGAATCTTAAAGAGCCAAAAGCCTCATCTTATTATCAACACAGGGTACTACATCCCCTGGTTGCGTCATTTTTCATCCTATATAGGGTACTACATTCCCTAGTAGAATCTTAAAGAGCCAAAAGCCTCATCTTATTATCAACACAGGGTACTACATCCCCTGGTTGCGTTATTTTTCATCCTATATAGGGTACTACATTCCCTAGTAGAATCTTAAAGAGCCAAAAGCCTCATCTTATTATAACCACAGGGTACTACATCCCCTGGTTGCGTTATTTTCCTTCGTATTTAAGGTACTACATTCCCTAGAAGAATCTTAAAGATCCAAAAGCCTCATCTTATTATCAACATAGGGTACTAAATCCCCTGGTTGCATTATTTTCTTGCTATATAGGGTACTACATTCCCTAGTAGAATCTTAAAGAGCCAAAAGCCTTATCTTATTATCAAAACAGGGTTCTACATCCCCTGGTTGTGTTATTTTTCATCCTATATAGGGTACTACATTCCCTAGTAGAATCTTAAAAAGCCAAAAGCCTCATCTTATTATCAACACAGGGTACTACATCCCCTGGTTGCGTTATTTTTCTTCCTATATAGGGTACTACATTCCCTAGTAGAATCTTAAAGAGCCAAAAGCCTCATCTTATTATAACCACATGGTACTACATCCCCTGGTTGCGCTATTTTTCTTCCTATATAGGGTACTACATTCCTTACTAGAATCTTAAAGAGCCAAAAGCCTCATCTTATTATCAACACAGGGTACTACATCTCCTTGTTGCATTATTTTCTTCCTACATAGGGTACTACATTACCTAGTAGAATCTTAAAGAGCCAAAAGCATCATCTTATTGTCAACAGAAGGTACTACGTCCCCTAGTTGCATTTTATTTCCAACATAGGGTACGACATTCCCTAGTAGCATTTCAGAGTAACATAAGCCTCATCTTATTTCCAACACAGGGTACTACATCCCTGGTTGTATTTCTCATTGCTATCATAGGGTACGACATTTCCTTGTAGCATTTCAGAGAGCCACGAGCCTCATCTTATTTCCAAACACAGGGTACTACATCCCCTGGTTGCATTTTATTGTCAACATAGGGTACGACATTCCCTAGTAGCATCCTAGAGATCCACGAGCCTCATCTTATCGTCAACACAGGGTACTACATCCCCGGTTGCCTTCATTCTTGTTAACACTAGGTACAACATCCCCTATTATTTATATATATATAAAAAAAATGGGGATGCCTTTTTCAATTTTTTATTCTCCAATAGCAAAGATAGTTTAATGTGTAGTCAATAACTCACAAAAATTTCCTAGTGCAAACTGGGGCAGAAAACTTTTTTTCGTTTTGTTTGTTTGTGATAGCTTGTAGGTTTTTCTTCAAAGCACATGTTGGATGTGCAAAATGGAATGTTTTGTATTGATAGCATCCGCAACCAGCTTTGACATAATGTATGCGGAGACAGAGAATTTCAAGATCCATCCTTCCATCATCTGATCAAGAAACAAGCCTGCGAGAATATTTCATAGTCTGTTGCATCGAGAGCATCAGGTTTCAGAGTCAATGGGAGAAGCAAGTCAAGAATCAAGAATAGGCTCCAGAAGGCATTTAGATAGGAATTTTTTAACTCTTAGATTTCAAGATTATGTAATTTTCTTTTCATTTGATGTAATAGTCGGAACTGCGGATCGGAACCTCGACGGATCCTCAGTCGGCTTTCCCTCTAAGCATGCTCCCTCACTCTTCTTCCACTTGAACTACATGTGACCTGATTCCCTTATAACCCGGGATATGTAGGCTGCCTAAAACCGAGCCTCAATTTCATCTTTTTCTTTTCAAATAATAGTAAGGTCAAAAATTAGTCACCGTGTTCATTTTCTTTGCCTGAAAACTCTTCATGTTTCTAAGCAAAGCGGGGCATGCTGTGAACAACTAATTTTTGACCACACCCAAATTCTATATTATTTTGGTATAAATATTTCTTTTAGGTCTAATCTNTAATTTAAATTATAGTGTAAATATTGGGTTTTCTTATTTATATAGTTTTCTTTAAATCTAAAAGAAATTTATATATATATATAATACTAAATATATATATATAATAATAACACCCAACTTCCCCACTTTCCCACTTCACTCATGCCTCACCCCCACTCCTTCACACCCCTTCTCCACTTCCCCACTCATCTCACCATTAACTCACATATCTATAAATAATACACAAACCTTGCACAAAAAGGAGGACACACACGAAACATCGTAAGAAAACTGGCACGAACTACTAGCTGAAGGAATAGCATAAGCTAGAAATGAAGTTGGGGAATGAGAAAATATAGAAGGAGAATTGAAAAAAAATCGGGGGAAACAATTGAGAGGAAGAACGGACGAGATAAAAGAGAGGTTGAAAAATGACTAAGAAAGAAAATAATGGGTAAAGAAGAGAGGGGAATTTGGGAAATGGATTAGAAGTGAAGGGAACAAAATAGATAAAAAAAAACGAGAGAAAAGGGGCGAAGAATTTAAAAAAAACATCTCCTTCTTCCTTTTCAAGCAAAACACAGCAGCTTCTCACCATTTAAAGCTCTCTCTGAAACCGCATAAAAACGAGCCCAATCTTCATTTTCTGTTGTTCGCCGGAGCTCCGATCTGAAAGTACTTGGCTTCCAGATCTGGCCGGATTTTACATTTTTCGGTGACTTTCATTAAACCGATAGAGTTTCGTTTGAGTTGAGTTTTTCCGGTTCGAGGTTCGGATTAATAGCTTGCTTGTTTCGGCTTGCTGTTTTTTTTTCGAGATCCTATTTCGTTGTTCATGGTGGAAAATATGCAGCAATAAAGGTCCGAATTCTTTTCCGATCTATTGTTTTCTTTTAATCTTATATGTATATGAGTTTTGTTTGGCATGTTTTTATGAATAATCTAAATTTTTATTTGGCACGGCTGAAATAGATGCACTTGTGAATTTAGTTGTATAGAATGACTAAGACAATTTGTTATTGTTTGAGCAAATATGGATATTTCATAAAGTAAGCTGAGTACCTTTATCTTGCTGGATTAGCTTTTGTTCGAGCTTAACTGGTTTGTAAAGTTGGAAATTAAAAATTGAAGGTGATGTAAACTGTTCATGAATTAGCTTGTTCCTCTTGTCCTGAAAGTAGCTCATGTGAATTTACTCTATGTAAATCTTTTCACTGATGTGAATATGAATATGTGAATTCATATTCGTGAACCTGTCAAATACATCCAAAGAGAAAAATGATTAAACAAAGTGGTGTGTATAACAAGTGAAATGCTTGGCCTATCCATTAATAAGAATTGGAACAGTAAGCTACGTGATAAGCCACCATAATCGGGCAGTTCAAACTTTTTTTTAAAATCCTAATGAAATAATGATTCAAGAACATCGTGGTTTGCACGGTGCGATTAATAAATCATTGTGACTATGGGAAAAATTCCTGTGACATAGTCGTGATACGTAAATCCCATTAAGGCGCACATTTATGTGACCCGACTATAACTTCAAATAATAATAAAAATGTTATTAATTGTGTACACGTTCGTGTGACACAAATACAATTTCAAATGAACACTCGGATAAATGCTCGTAGACGCGATTTTTAAAATACCTATCGTTATTGCGTACATGTTCGCGTGACGTGATCTCGATTTTAAATAAATCAAAGGTACGCATTCGCATGACTTAGATTATTTTTCTTAAATAAATCAATGTCATGAATTGTGTACACGTACACGTGACATGATTTTTGACGCATCAACACTAAACAGGTATATGCATACGTAACCCGTCTTAAAATAATTCTTTAAATATAAATAGTTGAATAATTATTAGCGGTAAAATGCAAATGCACATAGGTATTAAAATCAGTAATTAAACAATTTAGGCAAAGTTTAATCATTAGCGCCGTGCTAGAACCACGGAACTCGGGAGTGCCTAACACCTTCTCCTGGGTTAACAGAATTCCTTACCCGGATTTCTGGTTCGCAGACAATTTAAACAGAGTCAAAATTCCTCAGTTTTGGGATTTCTAATATATAAACGGTGTCCCGGAACGTCGTCAAAAATCCGGGTGGCGACTCTGAATAAAAATAAATCCCAAAAATCGAATAACGTCACTTAAATTGGAAAAACTCCCTTATTACCCTTACCCCGGTGAAAAAGGAGGTGTGACACCAACGGAGGAAAAAATTTGTCATTGTAACGACCCGACCGTTCGTTCCATGAGATTTGCCTCGTTTCCCCTATTTCTGCATTTGTTATGTATTTCTTTCTTGTTTTTGATGTGTTGGATCAGTTGGTTTGGGTCCGGAGTGGTTATAATGAGAGTTTAGGCATTTAGCCTTTTAAAGTGGCCTAATAGTAGAAAAAGCCAATTGAGAGTTGACTTATCGGTAACGACCTCGGAATGTGGATTTTATGTCTCGAATAGCGTCGTTAGGTGATTTGGGACTTAAGAGTGTGTCTGGATTATTTTTGTGATGTCCAGTGTAGGATTAGGATTGAATTGGCGAAAGTTAATTTTTGACGATTTCCGGTCGGTAGTGGAAATTAGGCTATCGTGGTCGGAATGGAATTCCGAAAGTTGGAACAGGCCCGTAATGTCATTTTGGATATGTCTGCAAAATTTCAGATTAATCGGAGGTGTTTTGGTTGGTTTCGGCGTAGTTGGCGAATTTTTGAAGTTTCAAAATTCTTAGGCTTGAATGTGATGTAAATTTGGTGTTTTCGTGTTGTTTTTGGTGTTCCGAAGGATCGACTAAGTTTGAATGATGTTATGGGATATGTTGGCATGTTTGATTGGGGCCCCGAGTGGCTCGGGATTGATTCGGATGGTTGACGGGAAGTTGGAATGGATTTTTGGAACAATCTGCTGTGTTGTTGCGGGTGTTTTCGCACCTGCGATCACGCAGGTGCGGAAGGGGCAGTCGCAGGCGCGAGATTTGGCAGAGCAAGGAGAGGTCCGCAGGTGCGAGGGGTTTGTCGCACCTGCAATGTCGCTGGTGCGGAAGGTGCATCGCACCTGCGATGTCGCAGGTGCAGAGAAATGATCGCAGACGCGTGTTTGGTCGTTAAGTTAGTTTTTCGCAGGCGCGCACCTGGGGCTGCAGGTGCGGCCAATATTCCGCAGGCACAGAAATGACTGGGCAGAATAGTATAAAAGGACCTCCCTCCGCGAAACTTATTGAATTTTCATCAAATTTGCATGCGGGGGAGTCCATTGAAGAGGGTTTTGAGAGGATATTTCCCGATTCTTCATCTAAGGTGAGTTCTTTTATTTGTTATTCCTGTTCCAATGCTATTTTTATTGAGATTAGGCTTGAAAATTAAAGGTTTTGGATAAAGAACAGTTGGAAAAATGGGAGGAAAGGAATTGGTATTTCTTTTGAAGTTTTGGAATGGCAATTATGGTCCGATTTTAGTGTTCTTGGTATGTATAGAATCGTGAGAGGACGAGGGTTCTAATGATGTAAAAATTTTAGGATTCTGAGACGTGGGCCCGAGGCTCGGGTTTGGCCAAATTTTGAGATTTTGTTTAAATTTGATAATTTTTGATTGGGACGTGTTCCTTTAGTATACTTTAATGAGGTTGAACTGATTTTGGCTAGATTCGGTGCAATCGGGAGCCAATTTGAGGGGCAAGTGCATTGCGATCTAGTGTCGCGACCCGGTAGAGGTAAATAATGGCTATAAATCTTGTCCTGAGGGTGTGAAACCCCGGACTTCGTATTTCTTACTGTTTCTAGAATAGCGCACCTGTCGGATGACGAGTATGTGGCGCGAATTGACTTTGGGATGGACTAGGTCCTTTCTCCGATGACTAATGAGTTGCATATTAATTCAAAACCTTATGTTTTTAAAAGAATTGTGTAATTTTGGCTATGAGCCATGTTTGGGGCCTAGTGCCGATCTATTTTAACCCTTTGGGGGCTATTTTACTGGCATTTTCACTACTTTGAAACTATGATTTTACACTCAGTCCTTCTTGTGAAATTGTTGACACTCATATTTGATGATATTACTATTTCTTAAAATGGAATACTATATTTGGGTCGAGAACCCTGTTTTATTTATGGCCTGAGTGGCATGTTGAGATTGTCTGACTGAGTGCGGCCGAGGGCCAATGTTGTGAGGATATTTATGATATGAGACAGGTCGAGATCCTGAGAGTGATTGATGCCATGATTTGGCTATTTATTTAGCGCTTGGGCTGAAGGAGCCCCTCCGAAGACGGAGTCTGTACAGACCCGCAGTATAACATAGATGTATGAAGTCATCATGCCTTAAAAATCAACTTCCGAGAAACCCTTAAAAAATATATATTTTTCAACAACTTCAACCGAAAGGTCTAGTATAAATATGAAATGAATCATATAAAGGCCCCTCGGGCAAAACATATTTCATAAGCTCAGAGTGAAAGTAGCGGAATCATCAGTAGCCCCTTGGGCAAAAACATGTATCATAATCAGCCCCTCGGGCATGCCTCACAGTCACTCATAATCAGTCACTCAGCACCTCATAATGAGTCACTCAGTACCTCATAGTCACTCATACCTCCCAATCACTCATCACTCAGTAGGTACCTGTGCTCACTAGGGGTGTGTACAGACTCCGTCTTCGGACGAGCTCCTTCAGCCCAAGCGCTAAATAAACAACCAAATCATGGCATCAATCACTCTCAGGCTCTCGGCATGTCTCATATCATAAGTATCCTCACTACATTGGCCATCGGTCGCACTCAGTCAGACATACTCAACATACCACTCGGGCCATAAATAAAACGGGGTTCTAGACCAAAAAATAGTATTTCATTTCAAGAAGTAGTAATATCATCAAATGGGAGTATCAATATTTTCACAAGAATGACTGAGTATAAAATCATAGTTTCAAAGTAGTGAGAATATCAGTAAAACAGCTCTAATGGGTTAAAACAGATCGGCACTAGGCCTCAAACATGGCTCACAACCCAAATATTACACAATTCTTTTAGAACATAATTAACATAAGGTTTTGAGTAAATATGCAGCTCATTAGTCGCCGCGGAGAGGACCTCGTCCAATCCAAGAGTCGGTACGCGCCACATACTCGTCATTCGACATGTGCGCCATTCTTGAAATAGTAAGAATTACGAAGACCGGGGTTTCATACCCTCAGGACAAGATTTATAGCCATTACTTACCTCTACCGGGACGCGACACTAGTCTGCAATGCACTTGCCCATCAAATTGGCTCCCGATTGCACCGAATCTAGCCAAAATCAGTTAAACATCATTAAAATATACTCAAGGAACACAACCCAATCGAAAATCATCAAATTAAACAAAAATCTCGAAATTTGGCCAAACCCGAGCTCCGGGCCCACGTATCGAAATCTGAATTTTTTTACATCATTAGAACCCTCGTCCTCTCACGATTCTATACATACCAAGAATACCAAAATCGAACCACAATTGCCATTCCAAAACCTCAAAAGAAAATATAAATTCTCATGGACCCTTCTTCCCCAATCTTAACTAATTTTCCAGAAATTTTGTGGTTTAATTACTCAAGAATTGACATGGAATCATGTTATGAAGTTGGAATCCTTACCTTCAGATGATTTCCCTTTATTCCCCTCCAATTCTCTCTCAAGAGCTCTCAAGTCCGCATGCAACAATGGAGAAAAAATGAACAAATTTTGCATCCAGCCTTTTAAATATTATGTCCAGACATTTTCGCACCTGCGGACCCGCACCCGTGGTCCCAGGTGCGCATCTGCGAAAAGCCAACTTAACGGCCAAAATTGCACCTGCGACCATTTCTCCGCACCTGCGGCACTCCGCACCAGCGACATCGCAGGTGCGTCAATCCCCTCGCACCTGCGAACCTCTCTTTGCTCAGCAATTTCTCGCGCCTGCGACTGCCCCTTCCGCACCTGCGTGATCGCACCAGCGACTCCACTTTCGCGGGTGCAAAAATACCACCAGCAACACAGCAGAAAGTTTCCAAAATGCATTCCAACTTCCCGTTAACCATCCGAATCAAATCCCGAGCCCCTTGGGGCCCCAACCAAACATGCCAACCTATCCCATAACATCATTCAAACTTAGTCGAGCCTTCGGAACACCAAAACAACACTAAAACACCAAATTCACATCAAATTCAAGCTTAAGAACTTTGAAACTTCAAAAATTCACCAACTACGCCGAAACCAAACAAAACACCTCCGATTAATCTGAAATTTTGCATACATATCCAAAAGGACATTACGGACCTAGTCCAACTTCCGAAATTCCACTCCGACCTCGATAGCCCAATTTCCACTGCCGACCGGAAATCGCCAAAAACTAACTTTCGCTAATTCAAGCCTAATTCAATACCGGACTTCACAAAAATATTTCGAACACACTCATAAGTCCCAAATCACCTAACGAAGTTACTCGAGCCATAAAATCTGTATTCTGAGGTCGTTTACCTATAAGTCAACTCTCAGTTGACTTACTCAACTATTAGGCTACTTTAAAAGGCTAAATGCCTAAACTCTCACCATAACCACTCCGGACCCACACCAACTTATCATACGTCAAAAACAAGAAAATGATACATAACAAATGCAGAAATAGGGGAAATGGGGGTAAATATCACGGAAACGACCGTTCGGGTCGTTACATCCTCCCCCTCTTAAACAAACGTTCGTCCCCGAATGAGTCTAGAAACATACCTGGAGCCTCGAACAAGTGAGGATATCGGTCCCGCATCTCCCGCTCGGTCTCCCAGGTGGAATCCTCCATCGGTTGCCCTCTCCACTGAACCTTCACTAAAGTTATATCCTTGGACCTCAGCTTCCTGACCTGACGACCCAAAATAGCCATTAGCTCTACCTCATATGACATATCGCCCTCGAGCTTAACCATGCTGAAGTCCAAAACACGGGAAGGGTCACCAACATACTTCCGGAGCATCGAAACATGGAATACCGAATGGATACTCGATAAACTGGGACTCATAGCAAGCCTAAAAACCACCTCCCCAACGCTCTTAAGTACCTCAAATGGCCCAATGAACTTGGGACTCAGCTTCCCTCTCTTCCCGAATCTCATAACTCCCTTCATAGGTGACACCTTCAGCAACACCTTATCCCCAACCATGAATGACACATCTCGGACCTTCCGATCCGCATAACTCTTCTGCCTAGATTGCGTCATGCGAAACCGCTCCTGAATCAACTTTGCCTTACTCAAAGCATCCTGAACCAAGTCTGTGCCCAATAGCCTAGCCTCACCCGGCTCAAACCAACCAACCGGAGATCTACACATCCTACCATACAAAGCCTCACACGGGGCCATCTAAATACTCGACTGATAGCTGTTGTTATATGAAAACTCCGCTAGTGACAGAAACTGATCCCATGAACCACCAAGNGACGATCTCCCTGATATAAATCTCAGGTAACCTCTCCGATGAATACGTAGTACCAACAGGAATGAAGTGCGCGGAGTTGGTCAGCCGATCCACAATAACCCATATAGCATCAAACCTCCTCGAAGTCCGTGGGAGTCAAACTACAAAGTCCATGGTGATCCGCTCCCACTTCCACTCCGGAATATCAAACCTCTGAAGCAACCCACCAGGTCTCGGGTGCTCATACTTAACCTGCTGACAGTTGAGACACCGAGCCACAAACTCCACGACATCTCTCTTCATTCTCCTCCACCAATAATGCAGCCTCAAATCCTAATACATATTCGCGGCACCGTGATGGATGGAATACCGCGAACTATGAGCCTCTGCTAGAATTAAATCTCGAAGCCCATCTACATTGGGCACGCAAATCCTGCCCTGCATCCGCATGACCCCATAATCACCAATAACCACATCCCTGGAATCACCGCGACGTACCCTGTCCTGAAGAACAAGCAAATGTGGATCATCTTACTGGCGTGCTCTAATCTGATCATAGAGGAAGACCTGGAGGCTACACAAGCCAACACCCTCGGAGGCTCTGATAAATCCAATCTTACCAAATGACCTGCTAAGGCCTGAACATCAAGAGCTAATAGCCGCTCTGCTACTGGAAGGTAAGCTAAACTCCCCAAATTCTTTACTCTGCGACTCAAGGCACCGGCCACTACATTGCCCTTCCCTAGATGATATAAGATAGTGAGATCATAATCCTTGAGGATCTCTAACCATCTCCTCTGACACAAATTCAAGTCCTTCTGCCTTAACAGATACTGCAAACTGCGGTGATCAGTGAAAATCTCACACTGCACTCCATATAAATAATGCCGCCAAATCTTCAAGGCATGGACAATGGAAGCTAACTCGAGATCGTGCACTGGATAGTTCTTCTCGTGCACCTTCAATTGTCTGGATGCGTAGGCAATCACCCTACCATCCTGCATCAATACCGCTCCCAAGACAACTCTAGAAGCATCACAATAAACTTTGTAAGAACCCGAATCAGAAGGCAAAACTAATACTGGAGTTGTAGTCAGTGATGACTTGAGCTTCTGAAATCTCTCCTCACAATCATCAGACCATCTGAATAGGGCACCCTTCTGGGTCAATCTGGTGAAAGCCGAAGCAATCGAAGAGAATCCCTCCACAAAGCGATGGTAATATCCCGCCAAACCAAGGAAACTCCTAAACCTAGTAGCTGAGGACGGTCTGGGCCAACTCTGCACTGCCTCTATCTTCTTCGGATCAACCTGAATCCCCTCACTAGACACCACGTGCCCCAAGAAAGTTACCGATCCCAGCCAAAACTCACACTTGGAGAATTTCGCATAAAGCTTCTCCTCCCTCAATCTCAGCAACACATCTCTCAAATGTTGAGCATGCTCTTCCTGGCTACAAGAATAAACCAGGATGTCATCGATGAACACAATGACGAAGGAATCAAGAACTCATAATGACCATACCTGGTCCTGAAAGTAGTCTTAGGAATGTTAGAATCCCGAATCCTCAACCGATGGTACCCAGATCTCAAATCAATCTTGGAAAACACTCTGGCTCCCTGAAGCTGGTCATACAAATCATCAATACGGGGTAAGAGATACGGTTCTTCACCGTAACCTATTCAACTGCTGATAGTCAATACACATACGCATGGACCCATCCTTCTTCTTGACGAACAACACCGGTGCACCCCAAGGTGACACACTAGGCCGAATGAACCCCTTATCCAGGAGCTCCTGAAGCTGCTCCTTCAATTCCTTTAGCTCCGCTGGTGCCATACGATATGGTGGAATAGAAATAGGCTGAGTGCCTGACACCAGGTCAATACCAAAATCAATATCCCTGTCAGGTGGCATGCCTGGCAGGTCTGCAGGAAACACATCCAGGAAATCACGGACCACAGGAACTAAATCGATAGCGGGAGTCTCACCCCCGACATCCCGCACAAAGGCCAAATAAGATAAACACCCCTTCTCCACCATGCACTGAGCCTTGAGGTAAGAAATCACCCTGCTAGGCATATACTCGGAAGAACCTCTCCACTCAACCCTCGGACACCCCGGCATAGTTAAGGTCACGATCTCTAGCGTGACATTCAAGAAAAGCATGGCACGGAGATAGCCAATCCATGCCCAAAATCACGTCAAAATCGACCATGCTGAGTAACAGTAGGTCCACTCGGGTCTCCAAACCCCCAATAGATATAGTGCACCACAGATACATACGGTCCACAACAACAGTATCGCTCACCGGAGTCGACTCATGAACAAAGGCGACTAGAGACTCATGGGGCATATCTAGAAAATCGGCAAAATATGAAGAAACATAGGAATATGTGGAACCAGGGTCAAATAAAGCCAAGGCATCACATCAACAGACTGAAACAATACCTGCAATCACGGCATCTAAGTCCATAGCATCCGGCCTGGCTGGAAATGCATACATACGAGCCTTCCCTCCCCCTGCTCGACGTCCCCCTCTAAGGCGGCCTCTGGCTGATTGACCACCACCCCTGGTAGACTGGGTGGGCGGTGAAGTGATTGGAGATGAAATCGAGGGCTGGCCCCTCTGCTGAGAAGATCCACCGGAACAGCGGGGACACTGCCTCCACCCGTGCTCGAACTCTAAACACTCAAAACAACTACCCGGAGCTGGAGGCAGGGACTGATAGCAACCCCTAGCACCTACACGACCACTGGAAGACACCTGTATAGATGAACCCTGAACTGGAGGTGCTCGAGCTGTACTCTGAGCTGGGAGGGCACCAAAAGAAGTACGACCTAACTGATAACCACGGGGACCCTACCCCGAAGATGCACCACTATATGCTGGGCGGCCTGACTGAGGAGGCCTGAATGAACGGCCCCTACCCTACTGAAACTATCCCCTAAAGGGAGCACCGCTAGAACTGCCCGAACCACGAGGCCTCTTAGCCTCCCGCTCCTGGCGGCGAACCGACTCAATATCTCAAGCTATGTCAACAACCTGCTCGAATCAATCACCTGATACTCTCTCCCGAGTCATAAGCAACCGAAACTGATAAGAAAGGCCATCCACAAACTTCCTCACCCTCTCCCTATCAATAGGGACGATCTCAGAAGCATACCTAGCCAACTCGGAGAACCTCATCTCGTATTGAGTAACGAATAAGTCTCCCTAGCGCAGCTACTCAAACTGCATGCACTGCTCCTCTTTGTGGGACTGAGGAACATACTTCTCCATGAAGATAGTGGAGAACTGTCGCCAGAAAAGAGGTGTCGAACCAACCGATTTACGCCTCTCGAGCGACTCCAACTATGTAAAGGTAGCACCCGCAAACTGAAATATTGCAAATGAGACGCCACTGGTCTCCAAAATACCCGCGGTGTGCAGTATCCTCTGGCACCTATCTAGAAATCCCTGGGCATCCTCGCCCTCTATACCGCTAAAAGTCGGTGGCTGAAGTCTGCTGAATCTCTCAAACCTGCGCTGCTCGTCCTCAGGCATAGCAGGGACCACATAATCCTGAACCGGAGCAGCTGGCTGAGCTGGTGCTTCTCCCGGTGCCTGAATACCCTGTGCAGCCTGCTCAGGTGTCCGGGCAGTTGGAGTCTGATTGCCTCCCCCGGCCTGAGTTGTAGTGGCAGAAGAAGACATGGTGACTGCTTGAGCCAAACTGGTGCATACTGTCAATATCTGAGACGAGCCTCCTGAAGACTCGGAAATACCATAGGCATTGCTGGTGCCTGAGCCTATCCCACTGGGACACCATCGGCGGAACCCTGACCATGATCGATATGGGGATCCTGAGGTACTGCCACGGCTACTGCGGGGGCTGGCCCCTTACCTCTACCACGGCCTCGACCTCTCGCTGGTCTATCTGTGACTGGTCACTCTGATCGGTGCGACGTCTCCTCACCATCTGTGAGAGAATGAAACAACGTAAGTTTAGATTTCAAGAATGAACAGATCAGCACGAAAGAGTTCAAGAAAGATAGAATGTTTCCCAAAAGTTCGGCAGCCTCTCGAAGATAGGTACAGACATCTCGGTACCGATCCGCAAGACTCTACTAAACCTGCTTGTGACCATTGAGTCCTATGTAACCTAGGGCTCTGATACCAATCTGTCGCGACCCCAAATCCTAACCGGCCGTGATGGCACCTATCGTGGAACTAGGCTAGCCAATATATCACATGTTCACAATTTCTTTTAAAAATATCCCATTTCTGAAATCTGAGCATTTCATAAATATACAGAACTACAGAATAAAGAAGGTCATCATAGTACAATATTCCAATCCCCAAAACCCGGAGCCAACGTGTCATGAGCATCTAATGATACAAAACTCCAAATCAAGCTCAATACAATAGGAAGGGAAAATAGAGATGTTGTGGACGTTGGACAATTACCTCTGTATCCCGCAATCTTGCTCCGTTGCGGACAATATAGGCTAATGCTAGAGGTCTACCCTTGAATCTGCACACCGAGGTGCTGGGAGTAATGTGAGTACACCAACTCAGTAGTAATGAAAATAAATCAGGTCTGAGCAGCAAGAACATATATTCTGCAGGTGCGCACCCTGGGACCTCAGGTGCGGCCAATATTCCGCAGGCACAGACATGACTGGGCAGAATAGTATAAAAGGACCCCCCCTCCAAGAAATTTATTGAATTTTCATCAAATTTGCATGCGGGGGAGTACATTGAAAAGGGTTTTGAGAGGAGATTTCCAGATTCTTATTCTAAGGTGAGTTCTTTGATTTGTTAATCCCGTTCCTATGCTATTTTTATTGAGATTAGGCTTGAAAATTTAAGGTTTTGGGTCACAAAAGTTGGAAAAATGGGAAGAAAGGAATTGGTATTTCTTTTGAATTTTTGGAATGGCAATTGTGGTCCGATTTTAGTGTTATATGTATGTGTAGAATCGTGAGAGGACGAGGGTTCTAATGATGTAAAAAATTTCGGATTCCGAGACGTGGGACCGGGGCTTGGGTTTTGCCAAATTTCGAGATTTTGTTTAAATTTGATAATTTTCGATTGGGACGTGTTCCTTGGGTATATTTTAATGATGTTGAACTGGTTTTGGCTAGATTCGATGCAATCAGGAGCAAATTTTAGGGGCAAGTGCATTGTGGACTAGTGTCGCGGCCCGGTAGAGGTAAGTAATGGCTATAAATCTTGTCCTGAGGGTGTGAACCCTAGACTTCATATTTCTTACTATTTCTAGAATAGCGCACCTGTCAGATGACGAGTATGTGGCGCGAATTGACTTTGGGATTGACTAGGTCCTTTCACTGATGACTAATGGGTTGCATATTAATTCAAAACCTTATGTTAATTATGTTTTTAAGCGAATTATGTAATATTTGGGCTATGAGCCATGTTTTGCGCCAAGTGTCGATCTGCTTTAACTCCTTGGGGGCTATTTTACTGGCATTTTCACTACATTGAAACTATGATTTTACACGCAGTCCATCTTGTGAAATTGTTGACACTCATATTTGATGATATTACTGTTTCTTGAAATGGAATACTAGTTTTGGGTCGAGAACCCCGTTTTATTTATGGCCCGAGTGGCATGTTGAGAGTGTCTGACTGAGTGTGGTCGAGGGCCAATGTTGTGAGTACATTTATGATATGAGACAGGCCGAGAGCCTGAGAGTGATTGATGCCTTGATTTGGTTGTTTATTTAGCGCTTGGGCTGAAGGAGCCCCTCCGAAGACGGAGTCTATACACACCCCCAGTGAGGCGCATGTACCTACTGAGTGCGAGTGCCGAGTGACGAGTGATTGGGAGGTATGAGTGACTATGAGGTGCTGAGTGACTGATTTGAGTGACTGTGAGGCATGCCCGAGGGGCTAATTATGATACATGTTTTTGCCCAATGGGCTACTGATGATTCTACTACTTTCACTCTAAGCTTATGAAATATATTTTGCCTGAGGGGCCTCTATATGACTCATCTCATTTATACTAGACCTTTCGGTTGAAGTTGTTTAAAAAAAAAGTTTTTAAAGGGTTTTTCGGAAGTTGATTTTTAAGGCATGACGATTTCATACATCTATGTTATACTATTTGAAAGTAAGGTTGTGCCTCCTGTGATTTGATGACATTTATTTTATATGTTCATGCTGCTCAGACCTGATTTATTTTCATTACTACTGAGTTGGTGTGCTCACATTACTCCCTGCACCTCTGTGTGCAGATTCAGGAGCAGACCTCGAGCATTAGCCCTTATTGTCCGCAGCGGAGCCAGATTGCGAGATGTAGAGGTAGCTGTCCAGCGTCTGCAGCATCTCTATTTTCCCTTTCCGTGTATTTTAGCTTTGATTCGGAGTTTTGTATTATAATAGTTTATTTTGAATTATTTCACTAGATGCTCATGACATGTTGGCTCCAGGTTTTGGGGATACCAGTATTGTATATAAAATTTTTGTTTATTATGTTAAGTAATTTTCCATATATTTTTATGAAATTCTTGAAACTTAAATGGGATTTTCAAAAGAAATTGTGAACACGCGGTAGTCGACTAGCCTAGTTCCACGATAGGCGCCATCACGGCCGGTTAGGATTTGGGGTCGTGACAGTCGTGGCACGGATGCCTGTCTCCTCCTCCCCACCCCCCTCCATGTTTGGGGCGGGACAATATATATGTGTACATCAACAACAAGCAAAGTAGGAAGCACATATAACATCAAGAAGAGTGGTTAAGCAATATACACCACGTGAACAAGAATCCTAACTCTTGCACAGTTTTACAATTCAATAGATTTCAAGAACCCCTTTGCTCAAGTGTCTTAACAAATCTCAAAAGTGATCTTCAACTCAAGTGTGGAACCCAAGTATCTCAAGGATAACGGTCATGGCAATGTATTCGTGATTTAGGTATAGTTAGGAAATTTGCACATCAACGGTTTCACAAAGAGTCTGTCAAATTTAATAATAGTAATGCGCTAAAGCACTGTCTCTAGCTTTGAAATTTGTACTCATATTATCACTGAAATCAAGTAAAACCTAAGGCAAAAGAATCACAAAGTTCATCAAGGTGCAAAGGAACATATAGTTTTCATCTCCTGAACATGGAAGCCCTGGCACATGTATATACGCTTGTCACCTTGCATATACATCACCTCGCATGTAGCAAACAATATCATTTTATTATGAAAAATTCCCTCAACCAAATCTAGGTAAGACACTTACCTCAATTCGGCCAATTCATACTCCAATTTAGCTTTTCCATTAAATTCACCTCCGATCGGCTCAAATCTAGCCACAAATGACTTAATAACATCAAATAATTCAAGAGAAATCAATTCTGATTAATTAAGTTATGATCTTTACATAATTCCCCAAAAATCAATAAAAGTCGACCCCCGGCTTCCTGGTCAAAACTCGAATCAAGATCTATACCCATAGCCCCACGAGTCCAAATATGTGTTTGGTTTCCAAATACGAATCCAATTCGACTCTCAAATCACAAATCTTCATTATTCAAAACATGTTAAAAATCCCAAAAATTTCTCTTTAAATCTCATGATTTAGATGTTAAAATCTGTGAACAATCATGTTAAAATATTGAAATTAAGTCACAATCACCTACCCAATATGAGATGTGAAAATTCATTCAAAAAATTTCCTCTCACCAAGTCTAGGGTTCAAAATATGAAATAATGAGTTAAAATCCCGAAATTCTAACTCTTAACCCAGCTGTAGATGACACATTTGCAATCAAAAGTTTGCAATTACGGATGTTGGCAATTGCGAGCACATGTTGGCAATTGCAGATATCGCAATAGCGACAATATGTTCATAAGGGTCGCAATTGCGAAATATCAACACCAGCAATCCCAAACTTCACCAAAATGATCTAAAATTACCCCAAAACTCATCAGGAACCTCCCGGACACAAACCATATGTGCATTTATATCATAAAACACTGAAAAGAGGTCTTCTTGTCCCGATATTGACCATGATAAAAATCCAAGTTCCTTAACTTAACTAGTCTCTCAACTGAAATCCAAAATACACCCGAGCCCCTCCGGACCTAGTAAAATAATACCAAAAAGTCCCAAAATATTAGACCGAACTACTAGAGGGGCAAGTGCATTGCGGACTAGTGTCGCGGCCCGGTAGAGGTAAGTAATGGCGATAAATCTTGTCCTTACGGTATGAATCCCGAACTTCATAATTCTTACTATTTCTAGAATGGCGCACATGTTGAATGACGAGTATGTGGCACGTACCGACTCTTGTATTAGACTAGGTCAACTCCCCGGCGACTAATGAGTTGCATATTTACTCAAAACCTTATGTTAATTATGTTCTTAAATAATTGTGTAATATTTGGGTTGTGAGACATGTTTGGGGCCTAGTGCCGATCGGTTTTAATCCCTTGGGGGCTATTTTACTAATATTCTCACTACTTTGAAACTATGATTTTACACTCAGTCTTTCTTGTGAAATTGTTGACACTTCCATTTGATGATATTACTATTTCTTGAAATGAAATACTATTTTTTGGGTCGAGAACCCCGTTTTATTTATGGCCCGAGTGGAATGTTGAGAGTGTCTGACTGAGTGCGGCCGAGGGCAAATGTTGTGAGGATATTTATGATATGAGACAGGCCGAGAGCCTGAGAGTGATTGATGCCATGATTTGGTTGTTTATTTAGTGCTTGGTCTGAAGGAGCCCCTCCGAAGACGAAGTCTGTACACACCCCAGTGAGCGCAGGTACCTACTGAGTGCGCGTGCCGAGTGCCGAGTGACCAGAGACGAGTTATTGGGAGGTACGAGTGACTGTGAGGTGCTGAGTGACTGATTATGAGTGAGTGTGAGGTGCTGAGTGACTGATTATGAGTGACTGTGAGGCATGCCCGAGGGGTTGATTATGATACATGTTTTTCCCCAAGGGGCTACTGATGATTCCGCTACTTTCACTTTGAGCTTATGAAATTTGTTTTGCCCGAGGGGCCTCTATATGATTCATTTCATTTTTATACTAGACCATTCGGTTCAAGTTATTGATAAATATATTTTTTAGGGGTTTTTCGGAAGTTGATTTTTAAGGCATGACGATTTCATACATCTATGCTATACTATTTGAAAGTAAGACTGTGCCTCATGTGATTTGATGACATTGATTTTATATGTTCTTGCTGCTCAGACCTGATTTATTTTCATTACTACTGAGTTGGTGTACTCACATTACTCCCTGCACCTCAGTGTGCAGATTCAGAAGCAGACCTCGAGCATTAGCCTTTATTGTCCGCAGCGGAGCAAGATTGCGAGATATAGAGGTAGCTGTCCAGCGTCGACAACATCTCTATTTCCCCTTCCTATTTTATTGAGCTTGATTTGGAGTTTTGTATCTTAATACTTTATTTTTACTTATTTCATTAGATGCTCATGACACGTTGGCTCCGGGTTTTGGGGATTGCAATATTGTACTATGGTGAATTTCTTTATTCAGTAGTTCTGTATGTTTATGAAATGCTTAGATTTCATAAATGGGATGTTTTTAAAAGAAATTATGAACATGTGATATATTGGCTAGCCTAGTTCCACGATAGGCGCCATCACGACCGGTTGGGATTTGGGCTCGTGACTGATTGGTATCAGAGCTCTAAGTTTCATAGGACTCAACGGTCATGAGCAGGTTTAGTAGAGTCTTGCAGATCGGTACGGAGACGTCTGTATTTATCCTCAAGAGGCTATAGAACCTTTAGGAAAAACTTCACATTCTTGAATTCTTATCGTGCGTCCTTGATTCAGCTTGAAATGTAACTCTTGAATTCCTTCCACGCGTTCATATGCACGCATGAGCGCTCAGTATCATATGTGCTTTGATGGATTGTGATTCCCTGATCGAGGGGCGAGATGTGATCTCTGTGAGTTTGATGTGGGGCCAGTCTAGAGGACTTGAGGTCGGATCTTTGCCTATGGCCCGAACACCGATGTGCTGCTTGTGTGAGCCAGTGTTTTTGAATGTATACGTTCGGTAGTGCCCTATTAGAGGGAGTGACGGTTGGATGACTATGTGATTAGTATGTTAGTACTGCGAGAAGTATCCATATGATTCAGAAGCGGCGAGAGGGGTCTGTTGGATGATAGAAGAAAGATTATATGCTTGAATTCCATCGTGATTCGAGGTATAGCCCTGAGTTATGGGTGTGTGAAGGATCTTTTCATGTTTCCAGTTGAGAGTGAAGTAAATTTTATGTTGCGGTACAAGTTCAGATTCAGGAACACTAACTGACTGCATATAGTTTATGACGGGAGAAGGTATACAGAAATGTTAATTGAAGGCAAAGCAGGTGGGTTATCTCCTGCGAAGAGTTCGGGGGTTGTGTGACCCTTATGTGATTGTTAGAAAATCTCATGTGCAAGTGAAATGAAGTGTCAAAATTTGAATTTTGGGTCGCTTAAGAGAGGGGGTGTAACTGTTGCGAGAATGAGTGCGAGATTTGCCGAAGATTTAAAGTACTAGATGATCTGTGTTTTCACAAGCTTAAAAAGGATTTGAGTTTAATCTCACTATGTTATTGTGGCATCAACAGAATATAAGTGTTACGGGTTATTGAGTGTATTTTGATCTATGGTTTCGAGTCAAGTGGGGGAGTCTGCTGTGAGTAGTTGATTGCACGGTTAGGTGCTATGTTGGTTCCAATTTGAGGCGTATGGGTGAATCAGTTATGGCTTGTGTAAATTGAGACCAAGGATGGCTCGTGTAAAGGAAAATTCTCACGAAGGTTATATTATGCTTCATAGGTGTGAGAATCACGGGATGTCTTGAGTTGTTGTTGGCAAGAATGCTCGGTGGATAGAGCAGGAAATTGCTTGGTTGTATTGGCATGAGGTTACATTCTGCGGTGTCGGATTGCCAATAAGGCACGGGTTTTTCGGTTCATTTGATCAGACTAATTGCAGTTTGAATAGAGTGAATGACTCTCGAGAATGGTTCTAATGTATTCAAGATTCTACATGTAACAATTGGGTATTTTAAAGTTGTATATGGGGTTAGGAATTGAGTTTTCATTTGGAAGATGTCAAGACTTGTGGTAGTTTCTACATTAACTATGGGATTCTATATATCAGTATTAGGAAGGTAATGGTTCTATATTCGCAGGAAGTCCCTTCGGGGTAGGTATTTTGAACGTGGTGCTTTTGGAAACATTTAAGAGAGTACTCAGCGGCTTATGAGCCTGAGACAATGTGGTTTTATTCTTGGATCTCGTATGGTGAGTTTGGGTTGAGGAATTGTGGTGTTATATCAAGAAAGATTATCAAGTTGAAGATAAATCAAAAAGGAAACTCGGATAGATGGGATAGCTTGGTAGTAGGCCGGATTGGCATGGTAATGGATATGATCGGTTCTTGAGTGCTTATGAAGCGGTGGGTTTCCACAGGTGTTTCGAGGCAATACTCTTAGGTTTTGAATGCTTGTGTAGCTTGGTTGAGCTAGAAGGAGTCAGTTCTGATGGTTTGGTTTTGTGCAAAAGGGGATTGGTAGAGTTCTTCATAACTTCTACCATGGTTAGAGATGTATAATTTATGCTAGCATGAGGAGCATGGGATGTATAATGATTTTCTCCTAGATGGGATCAAATGGAAAGTTCTTTACTAGTTGAGTATATATTTGATTGTGGCTTGGAAGGGATTATGAAGTTCTCATATTTATAATAGGATGGCATGGTATATGTGGTATGTTGTGTAGGGTTGAGATTGGCATGTATAAGGTCACAGTTTAGTTCTGAAAGGAAGGTCATAAGTTCTTAGACAGCACGGTAGTTTCAGATGACTAGGTAAATGATATTACTAAATGTGTCTTGATAAGGGTATAAACTTCAGAAAAAAGGCAATGTGTTTGAATTAAGGATACTTCATTAGTATTGTGGCACTCTCTTATTGGATCGACTGTCGATATTCAAGTTGGCTTAGTAGCACAGAAGAATTATAGGAGTATCCCTCGTGGAATGATCGGGTATCGGATGTGTGTTAGATGTTCGGGCAGTGTAGCTGGGATCAGATATGGTGATTCGTGTGCTTTATGGATTGGGAGAATGAGAGTTTTCGTGATTAGGTGGCTTTGTGGTTGTGGACTGTGAGAAAATAGCTACGGTTGGTCAGAGGGTGGTATGTGTTATAATTCAGTCATTTTGAACCTTCAAAGGGTTAATTATCTACTGTGGGTTACCAGAGTTAATTTGGGGTTCATTGGTAGGTCCAACATGGATGTGTGTTCTGCACCTGGTCAGATTTGTTTACTCCGAACTGCTATTGTTGAGAGATGTGCCATTTGATTGTTGTTGAGATTATTCGTGATCTATGAGTTACTCTCTTATGTTACGAGGATTTGAGATTTGGTGGTTATATGCACAAATAGTGCGGTTTCAGTTGGGCTTTATAGCGGGATTTGAATGAGAAGGGTATTTGGGTGTTGCATGATTTGTTGCACATTGGATATGCTCCTCCGGACGGATGTGGCATTGCGTCATTTGTTTCTCCATGGTTATGGTGATTCACTTTTGGGTGCTAGGCATCAAATTTTCTTGGTTGATGATTTTGGGCACGGTGACTTGAGGTGTTTCATGCGGACCAGTGTTTGGATAGGGTCGCACATTTCAGCGAAGTTATGTGGAGGTATGATCCTTCGGGCTAGATTCATGTGTTCTGTTTCTACGAGCTACGACGGGCTCGCAGCATTTGGTGTGGTGGTACTGGTGAGCTTGTGGTACAACTCTCTCATTTGAGTCATTTTCATGATTTAAGTACATTCAGATTATTTCTTATTAGTGCGCAGATTGCACTAATTGTGGCTTTAGATTGTATTGGTGTGTCATGTCACCAGAGTGGTTGTGTTGGATTAGATGAGATTTTTGGGATATTTAATGTATATAAATAGATTCGATTTCAGCATGTTGGAAGGATAATATCGAGGTTCGGCTTAGAAATTTTCCATGGTCTTTGTCAAAGGAGAAGTAGGCTTCATGAATGGTTGATCCGAGAAATGGTTATGGTTTATTGCGTGTTTCATTTATCATTGGCAGTGTATGAAAGTGTTGGAGTGAGACTTTAGTTGATAAGAGATTTTCTATCGGTATTCGATTATTGTGTGCAGCTGCTGTGATTAGCAGTTATCGTTACTAGTGTGGAATTATGTGGTATATCATGTAATTGCACCTGAGGTTGCAGGTATGGGTATTACAACTTTTTCAGGCTTATTTAGAGTATAGATGCGAGATTCTGATCTTGTGGATGATTTCAGAAATGGAAGTGTGGTTCTAAGGTTTATGGGCTAGGTCGGACTGTGAAATTTCAGTAACATTGTGCTATCGAACCTATATGAGATAGGGTGAGGTGGGATCACCTCCGGGTATATGCATGGTAAGGTTATTCAGCAATCGGTTTACTTTTGGAACAACTCTGGGCACGTTCGAGGACGAACGTATGTTTAAGTGGGGGAGAATGTAACGACCCAACCGGTCGTTCCGAGAATTTAGCCCCGTTTCCCCCGTTTCCCCCGTTTCTGCTTCAATTTGTGTGGTTCAGATTCATTTATGTGTGTTGGGTCGGTTGGTTCAGGTTCAAAGTGGTCATGGTGAGCATTTAGGAAATTAGACTCTCAAGGTAGCCTAATAGTTGAGAAAGTCAACTAAGAGTTGACTTATTGGTAAACGACCTCGGAATGCGGATTTTAAGGCTCGAGTAGCTTCGTTAGGTGATTTGGGACTTAGGAGTGTGTTCGAAATATTTTTGTGATGCCCGGTGTAAAATTAGGTTTGAATTGGAGAAAGTTAGTTTTTGGCGATTTTCGGTCGGCAGTGGAAATTACGCTATTGAGGTCGGAATGGAATTCCGGAAGATGGAACAGGTCTGTAATGTCATTTTGGATATGTTTGCAAAATTTCAGATTAATCGGAGGTGTTTTGGTTGGTTTCGGCATAGTTGGCGAATTTTTGAAGTTTCAAAATTCTTAGGCTTGAATTTGATGTAAATTTGGTGTTTTCGGGTTGTTTTTTGTGTTCCGAAGGCTCGACTAAGTTTGAATGATGTTATGGGATATGTTGGCATGTTTGGTTGGGGCCGCAAGGGGCTCAGAATTGATTCGAAGGGTAAACGAGAAGTTGGAATGGATTTTGGAAACTTTTTGCTGTGTTTTTGCTGGTGTTTTCGCACCTGGGAAGGTGGAGTCGCAGGTGCGATCACGTAGGTGCGGAAGGGGCAGTCGCAGGCGCGAGAATTGGCTGGGCAAGGAGAGGTTCGCAGGTGTGAGGGGATTGTCGCACCTGCAATGTCGCTGGTGCGGAAAATTCATCGCACTTGCGATGCCGCAGGTGCGAAGAAATGGTCGCAGGTGCGATGGCCGTTAAGTCGGTTTTTCGCAGGTGCGCACCTGGGACAGCAGGTGCAGGTCCCCAGGTGCGGCCAATATTCCGCAGGTGCGGAAATGACTGGGCAGAATAGTATAAAAGGACCCCCTTCGCAAAATTTATTTAATTTTCATCAATTTGCATGAAGGGGATCCATTGAAGAGGGTTTTAAGAGGAAATTTCGAGATTCTTCAACTAAGGTAAGTTCTTTAATTTGTTAATCCCGTTCCTATGCTATTTTTATTGAGATTAGGCTGGAAAATTTAAGGTTTTGAGGAAGAAAAATTGGAAAAATGGGAGGAAAAGAAAAGAATGTGTATTTCTTTTGAAGTTTTGGAATGGAAATTGTGGTCCGATTTTAGTGTTGTTGGTATGTATAGAATCGTGAGAGGACGAGGGTTCTAATTATATAAATATTTTCGGATTCTGAGCCGTGGGCCCGGGGCTCGGGTTAGGCCGAATTTCGAGATTTTTGTTTAATTTGATGATTTTCGATTGGGTTGTGTTCCTTTAGTATATTTTAATGATGTTGAACTGATTTTGGCTAGATTCGGTGCAATCGGGAGCAAATTTGAGGGGCAAGTGCATTGCGGACTAGTGTCGCGGCCCGATAGAGGTAAGTAATGGCTATAAATCTTGTCCTGAGGGTATGAAATCCCGGACTTCGTAATTCTTACTATTTCTTGAATGGCGCACATATCGAATGACGAGTATGTGGCGCGTATCAACTCTTGGATTGGACTAGGTCCTCTCCGCGGCGACTAATGAGTTGCATATTTACTCAAAACCTTATGTTAATTATGTTCTAAAAGAATTGTGTAATATTTGGGATGTGAGCCATGTTTGGGGCCTAGTGCCGATCTGTTTTAACCCCTTGGGGGCTATTTTACTGATATTCTCACTACTTAGAAACTATGATTTTACACTCAGTATTTCTTGTGAAATTGTTGACACTCCCATTTGATGATATTACTATTTCTTGAAATGAAATACTATTTTTGGGTCGAGAACCCCGTTATATTTATTGCCCGAGTGGCATGTTGAGAGTGTCTGACTGAGTGCGGCCTAGGGCCAATGTTGAGAGGATATTTATGATATGAGACAGGCGGAGAGCCTGAGAGTGATTGATGCCATGATTTGGTTGTTTATTTAGCGCTTGGGCTGAAGGAGCCCCTCCGAAGACAGAGTCTGTACACACCCCCAATGAGCGCAGGTACCTACTGAGTGCGAGTGCCGAGTGATGAGTGACGAGTGATTGGGAGGTATGAGTGACTGTGAGGTGCTAAGTGACTTATTAGGAGTGACTGTGAGGTGTTGAGTGACTGATTATGAGTGACTGTGAGGTATGCCCGAGGGGCTGATTATGATATATGTTTTTGCCCAAGGGGCTACTGATGATTCGGCTACTTTCACTCTGAGCTTATAAAGTATGTTTTGCCCGATGGGCCTCTATATGATTCATTTCATTTTTATACTAGACCTTTCGGTTGAAGTTGTTGAAAAATAAATATTTTTGTAAGGCTTTTTCGGAAGTTGATTTTTAAGGCATAACGATTTCATACATCTATGTTATACTATTTGAAAGTAAGGTTGTGCCTCTTGTGATTCGATGACATTGATTTTATATGTTCTTGTTGCTCAGACCTGATTTATTTTCATTACTACTGAGTTGGTGTACTCACATTACTCCCTGCACCTCTGTGTGCAGATTCAGGAGCAGACCTCGAGCATTAGCCTTTATTATCCGCAGCGGAGCAAGATTACGGGATATAGAGGTAGTTGTCCAGCGTCCACAACATCTTTGTTTTCCCTTCCTATTGTATTGAGCTTGATTTAGAGTTTTGTATCTTAATACATTATTTTGACTTATTTCATTAGATGCTCATGACACATTGGCTCCGGGTTTTGGGGATTGCAATATTGTACTATGATGACCTTCTTTATTCAGTAGTTCTGTATATTTATGAAATGCTCAGATTTCAGAAATGGGATGTTTTTAAAAGAAATTGTGAACATGTGATATATTGGCTAGCCTAGTTCCACGATAGGCGCCATTCGGGCCGGTTGGGATTTGGGGTCGTGACAGCAAGCCAATGCTAGAGAATTATTAAGACAAGTTTTATACGTTTCAGTAAATAAAGTAAAATAAGCTAAAACGAAATAAAACGAGTGCGAAATAATATAAATGACATAATAGATGCTACATTTAGGATTTAGAGTCACAACTCACAAGCTACTAAACGAAAGAAATAGTAAACTAATATGACTAGGAAGATAGTCGGTCTGCGGACGCCAACAGATCTACCTTGGGTCTCCTATCAAACAAGTCCAGCTGCCAACCATACGATCTGCTCGTGCCGGCACCAAAATCTGCACAAGAAGAGCAGAGTGTAGTATGACTACAATCGACCCCATGTACTCTGGAAGTGCCGAGCCTAACCTCGACGAAGTTGTGACAAGGCTAAGGCGGGTCACTCACACTACAACATGTATGCAATCTAAACAATATTGGTAGAAAAAGGAAATGCAGAATGAAGTAAAACAGTCAATAGAAAATTATAGCCACAGCTTCAGAAATAAGTCAGTGACGTTCATACTATACCAATCCTTAAGTGCAAAAAGGAAATATCGTAAGACTATCACAACCCAAAGGAAATATAAACACACAGGTTGTCGTAGCGCAACCCTATCCCTCCATACGTCACATAATTCTCCCTTATTCCTCATAATAACATGAACAACAATGAATATATATATATATATATATATATATATATATATATACGCGCAACCTTATCCCGCCATATCACAATATCATAATCATAGTTCACCCTTATTCCACCAAAACAATCCACCCTTATTACACCTGTTGTGGCGTGCAACCTGTTCCCACCGTACAGTACAAATTCACCCTAATTCCACCTCAATATACCATCCTTATCTCACATGTTGCGGCGTGTAACCCAATCCCACCATAACAATATCAAGTACTCATTATGCACAGTAAAACTCGCAATTCAAATCACAGAAAACCCTTTATGATTCCTAAACACCAAACTGAAACAAATAGGAAACATTGTACAATATGATAATCAAAATAAGCAATACTACACAGCAAGACCAATCTAGAATTTAAAATTAGAAGGTACAGATAAACTAGCTTGAGCAAATAGTAGGAGATCATGGAACTATGGAAATAGCTAATATCATGAACAGGAGGAAACAATGACTAACAAGTAGCAATTAGGCATGGGAACACATTTAGAGCATATAACAATTAAGAGATGGAAAGAGATAATATATGAAGGATGGGGAAACATGGAAAACAGATAATTGGGCGGCGCATAAGCACTTGCCACCTCACATATACGCCGCTCACATCAAATTCACATAGAAAATAGTCTGAGGGTTCCTAATTCTCTCAAGTCGAAGTTAAACTAAACACTTACCTCGCTCCAAAGACAACTCTCAGTTTGCCTTTCAAACAAGCATCCGAACTAATATTATCTAGCAAATTACCAACCAAATGATTCAAATTAAGCATTTCGAACTACCCATGATTGCAAAGAATTCAATTTAGGCCATTTTTTAAAAAGTAAACAAACGGCCCGGTTGGTCGGATCCCAAAGTTCGAACCAAAACCCGATTACACATTCACCCTCGAACCCGGTTATGTAATTTGTTTTGGAATTCGACTTCAATTTGAGGTCTAAATCCCCAATTTACCAAATCACTAATTTCTACCCATATACCCCCAATTCCACTATGAAAACACTAGATTTTCGGTTAAAACTTGTGAAATGTAATGAAAGATTGAAAGAAAATAGGTTAGAATCACTTATCAATGATTTGGAGAAGAAAGAGCCTTGGAAAAATCTCCCCTAGGGTTCTAGGTTTTGAATATTTGAAGAATGAATCAAAAACCCCGTCTAAGTCATATTTGCTTAGTTGCAGATGTCACATTTGCGACTTGGGGTTCGCAAATGCGAACCCCGCAAATGTGAAGAGTCAATTTCCAATGTGAAGACCATGACACCTCTACTTTCTTCGCAATGCAAAGTGAAGTTCGAAATTGCGAACTCAGACTTGATCGCAACTGCGACCCAATGATCGTAAATGCGAAGAATCAACCTCCCCAGTTCACATCGCAAATCGTAGGCCTACTAGCAATTGCGCAGCTGGGCCTCTTTGCAAATGCTAAGACCAAGGTCACAAATGCGAAGCTGACAAGTTATCTGCCTTATCGCAAATGCGAGATTTGGGACCTGCATCATAGACATCAGCTGAGTTCTAAGTTCAAATTTCACTCTATAGCCTATCCGGAAGTCACCCGAGTCGTCGGGGCTCTAAACCAACTATGCACACAAGTCTAAAAAATCATACGGACTTGCTCGCACGATCAAATAGTCAAGATAACGCCTAAAACTACAAATTGAACTCCAAATCAAATGAGATTTTCAAGAAAACTTTGAACCTTCAATTTTCACAAAGTCCGAATAACGTCAAACCAACTCTGTTTCTCACCAATTTTGACAGATAAGTCATAAATGCACTATTGGACCTATACCGGGCTCCTGAAATCAAAATATAGACCCGATATCCAAAAGTCAAACATCAGTCAAACATTTCAAGTTCATTAAGCCTTAGAATTTCAAATTTCCATAAAATGTGATAATCGACCTAGGGACTTCCGAATTCAATTCCGGGTTACGCCCAAGTCCCAAATCACGATACGGTCCCACTGGGACTGTCAAAATATGAATCCGGGTCCGTTTGCTCAAAACGTTGATCGAAGTCAACTTAAGTGGATTTTAAGGAAAACTTTCATATTTTTCTCGATTTTTAACATAAAAGATTTTTTGAGATATGCCGGTATTGCACACGCAAACCGATGAAGGATAAAATAAGGTATTTAAGGCTTCGAATAACAAAATTAGGTTTTAAAACATAAGATGACATATCGGGTCATCACATTTTCCACCTCTTAAACAATCGTTCGTCCCCGAACGGACTTAGAAAAGTACCTGAACTGGTGAAGAGGTGGTGATATCTACTCTGCATGTCCGGCCAGGACTCCCAAGTAGCTGCCTCATGGATTCACCTCTCCACTGCACTCGGACTGTAGGATAACTCTTTGACCTCAACTAACGAACCTGCCGGGCTAGAATAGCCACCGGCTCCTCCTCGTAAGTCAAATCCTTGTATAAATGGATAGAGCTGAAATCTAACATATGGGACGGATTGTCGTGATACTTCCGAAGCATAGACACATACCTAGGGCGCAAGCCTGTAAGCCACCTTTCCTACTCTCTCCAAAATCTCAAAGGGCCGACATACCTAAGGCTCAACTTGCCCTTCTTTCTGAACCTCATTACACCCTTCATGGGCGATACCCGGAGCAACAGTCTCTCCCCGGCCATGAATGCAACATCACGAACTCTACGGTCAACATAACTCTTCTATATGGACTGAGCTATGCAAAGTTGATCCTGTATAATCTTAACCCTATCCAAGACATCCTATACTAGGTTTGTACCCAAAAATCTAGCCTCCCTCGGCTCGAACCATCCAATGGAGCCATCTGAATGCTCTACTGGTAGTTGTTGTTGTAGGAAAAATCTGCAAGGGGAAAGAACTGATCCCATGATCCTCTGATGTCTATAACACATGCACGGAGCATATCCTCCAATATCTAAATAGTGAGCTCAGAATGTCGTTTGTCTGAGGATGAAACGCTGTGTCAACTTAACTCGCGTGCCCAACTCACACTGTACTGCCCTCCAGAAGTGCGAGGTGAACTACGTTCCTTGATCAGAAATGATAGACACGGCCACACCGTGAATACGGATGATCTCGAGGATATAAATATCTACCAACCACTCCGAAGAATAGGTAATTGCCACATGAATGAAATGTGCTGACCTAGTGAGCCTATCCACAGTGACCCAAATGGCATCGAACTTCATCTGAATCCATGGGAGTCCTACAACAAAATCAATAGTGATATGCTCCCACTTCCACTCAGGAATCTTTATGTTCTGAAGCAAACCACTAGGTCCCTGATGCTCGTACTTTAGTTGCTGACAATTTAGACACCGAGCTACATAAGCAACTATATCCTTTTTCATCCTTCTTCACCAATAATCCTGTCGCAAGTCCTGGTACATCTTGGTGGCGCCCTGATGAATAGATTACTGGGAATTGTGGGCCTCTTCAAGAATCAACTCACGAAGTCCATCCACATTAGGCACATTAATACGATCATACATCCTTAAGACTCGGTCATCCCCAACAGCAACCTACTTGGCACCACTGTGTCGCGCTGTGTCCCTAAGGACCAACAAAATAAGGGTTGTCATACTGCCGATATCTGATGCACTCAAACAAAGAAGACCGAGCGACTGTACAAGGTAGAACATGACTGGGCTTTGAAATATTGAACCTCAGAATCTGGTTGGTTTAGTCTGAACATCTGATGCAAATGGCCTCTCACTGACTGGAATTAATGCAAGGCTTCCCATACTCACCGTCTTTCTACTTAAGGCATCGGCCACCATATTGGCCTTCCCAGGATGATACAAGATGGTGATATCATAGTCTTTCAATAGCTCTAACCACCTCATCTTCCTTAAATTGAGATCCTTTTGCTTCAACAAATTTTGATGGCTCCGATGATCCGTGAAAACCTCCCACGACATGCCGTAAAGATAGTGCCTCCAAATCTTCAGCGCATGAACAATGGTTGGAAACTCTAAGTCATGGACAAGGTAATTCTTCTCGTTAACCTTCAATTATGGCGATGCATATGCAATCTCCTGCATCAATACTACATCGAGCCTAAGACGGAACACATCATAATATACTGTATAAGATCCTGAACTGATGGGCAATGCCAACACCACCTATTGTAGTCAAAGCAATCTTGAGCTTCTGAAAGCTCGCCTCACACTCATTTGACAATATGAACGGGGCACCCTTCTAGGTCAAGCTGGTCAAAGGGGCTACTATAGATGAAAACCCTCCACAAATAGATGGTAATAGCCCGCCAAACCCAAGAAACTCCTAATCTCCGTGGTTTAAGTGGGTCTAGGCCAGTTCTGAATTGCCTTAATCTTCTTAGGATCTACCTTAATGCCCTCTGCTGATAAAATGTACCCCAAGAAAGCGACTGAATCCAACCAAAACTCACACTTTGAATACATAGCATATAACTGGCCGACTCTTAGGGTGTGAAGTACAATCCTAAGTTAATGCTCATTCTCCTCTCGACTGCAGGAGTAGATCAAGATATCATCAATAAACAGAATCACAAAGGAGTCCAAATAAGGCTTAAACACTCAGTTCATCAAATCCATGAATGTTGTTGGGTGTTTGTCAACCCAAAGGACATCAGTAGAAACTCATAATGCATGTATCGAACCCTAAAAGCTATCTTAAGGACATCAGATGTCCTAATCCTCAATTGATGGTAGTTAGATCTCAAATCAATATTCAAAAACACCTTGGCACCCTAACGCTGATCAAATAAGTCATCAATCCTCGGCAATGGATACTTGTTCTTGATGGTGACTTTTGTTCAACTGCCGATATTCTATGCACATCCTCATTGATCCATCATTCTTCTTCACGAACAACACAGGTGCACCCCAGGGTGAGACACTAGGTCTAATGAAGCCCTTATCAAGAAAATCTTGCAAATGTTCCTTCAATTCTTTCAACTATGGTGGGGCCATACGGTATGGCAGAATGAAAATAGGTTGAGTGCCAAGAGCCAAATCAATACAGAAATCAATATCCTTGTCGGGCGGCATCCCCGGCAGGTCTGTAAAAAACACCTATGGAAACTCACGAACAACTGGTATTAAATCCATGGAAGGAACCTCCGCACTAGAATCGCGAACATAAGCCAAATCAGCTAGACTCCCCTTCTTGACCATATACCACGCCTTCATATATGATATAACCCTACTGCTAGAATGGCTATGCCCCCTCCACTCTAGTCGAGGCAACCCCGGCAAGGCTAAGGTCACATGTGACGACCCAAAGGGTCATCACCTATGTTATTACCCATCCCGTACTTTCGAGGCCTTGAAAATCTCATTTGTATTTTCCATGATTTGCATGTGCAGTCCGGGCGCGTAGCCGGACAGCTTAAATATGAAATTCTGTGAAAAGAAATGCAAAGATTTTATATTAAAATGAATAAAATTGACTTTGGTCAATATTTTGGATAAACGGACCCGGACCCGGACCTGGACCCGGACCCGTAATTTGACGATCCCGGAGGGTTCGTAGGAAAATATGGGACTTGGGCATATGGCCGGAATCGAATGCCGAGGTCCCAAGCCCAAGAAATGAATTTTTGAGTAAAATTATTTTCTGAAAATATCTATGGAAATTGAAAATGAAATCTGATTAGAAAGTGATGGTATCGGGATCATATTTTGGTTCTGGCGCCCGGTACAGGTCTTATATATGGTTTAAGCACTTTCTGTAAAGTTTGGTTGAAAACGGATTTCATTTGACGTGTTTCAGACTTCAAATGGGAAATTTGATAGAATTCATGGATTTTGAGGTTTAATTCTATGTATATGATGTTATACCGGCGATTTGATCGCACGGTTAAGTCCATAGGATGATTTGGGAGTCGTGTGTGTTTTTGGTTTTGAGACACGAGGGCTCGGAAGAGTTTTTGATAGGTAACAGGGTGTAAAAGACTTAGAATTTCTGGTGTAGAAGTCCATATCTGGTGTCTGGTGTTCTTCAGTTCGATCGCAGGCCTAGCTCCGCGATCGCATAGTGTGGTTGAGAGGGGAGGGTTCTGTCGCTCTATGCGATCGTATAGTTGCTTCCGCGATCGCATAGAGTATAGGCGGTCTGGGTTGGGGGCTGGTAGTATCTATTTTGTGGTCGCATTTTGTCCCTCACGATCGTAGAGGTCTGTGGTTGGCCCTTCTGTGATCGCACCCTTCCTTTTGCGGTCTCGTAGTAGGAAATCCTATAGCTTTGCGATTGCAGCCCCTCTTCCGCGATCGTAGAGAACAATTTTGCTCAGTGGTATATAAATATTTCCAGAACCAGTAGCTTCGGGATTTTTCATAAGTTTTCACAAAATTCATCTTCTCCAAGGTCCTTAGGCATCCATTGAAGCCATCCCTCATGAACACTTCTTGGGTTAGTTTCCATCATTTTTCATCTATATTTAATGAATTCCTAAGCCTAAAACATGCAAATTAGAATAGAAAATCTGGAATTTGGGTAGAGTTAGGCCCTTTTGAATTTTCTTCATTTAGACCTCATTTTGGGGTCGAATTTGAAAATAAATTATATATTCGGGCTCGTGGGTGAATGGGTGACATGGTTTTGGTCCGAGCCTCGTGTTTTGACCAAGCGGGCCCGGGGTTGAATTTTGGTATTTTTGGAAGAAAGCTAGCAAATGGATAATTAGGCCATGTAATTGAATCTTTGAATCCTTATTGATATACTTGAGTTGATTATGCCTAGAAAATATTATGCACGAGTTGAATTCTAAAGGAAAGGCATTGTTAGAAGGTTGATCGCTATACGTTGGACCCGAGGTAAGTGTTTGGTCTAACTTTAGCTTGAGGGAATAGGAGTTGAGTCTTGATTGCTACTTGCTAATTGTAGAGTACGATGTATAGGCATGGTGACGAGTATCTATACATTGACGTCTAGCATGACCGTGAGTCTTATTATTGCGAATATTCCGATTTTGTTGTAACTTCCATGCTTAGTTGATGATTTCTATTTGTTGTAAAGAGCATGTGTAGGGAATTGTGATCTTTAAAGTTCTAGGAAGCATTGGCTCAAATTGTAACATGAATGGTGAAGAATTATGAGATATTACATCTTTGGAGCATTGGCTCAAATTGTGAAACGAATAATGAAGAAATATGAGATATTACATTCTTTGGAGCATTGGCTCAAGTAATAGAGTAAATTATGAAATGAAGTGAAAGAAAGAGAAAGAGTTACGAAGATAATACCCTTGACGAGTCATTGTTGCGTTGATATTGTCTCCCTTGTTGGGATGTTGAGATTACTATTATTGTTCCCTTGCCGGGATTTAATTGTTGACATTGTTCTCTTGCCGGGATTTAATTGTTTATTTGATTTTCCCTCACCAAGATTTATATTCTATTCTGTTTACTCCCTTTCCCCTGTTTGTGATTGTTGTTTGGGTGAGGAAGAGTGTTAAAGCACGAAGGGTGATGCCGTGCATTGTTTGATATTGTCTCCCTTGATGGGATGTTGAGATTTCTGTTATTGTTCCCTTGCCGGTATTTCTATTTCTACTCTGTTTACTTCCTTTCCCTTATTTGTGATTGTTGTTTGGGTGAGGAAGAGTGTTAAAGCACGAAGGGTGATATCGTGCATTGCTTGTCATTGTGAGGAAAGAGTGTAAAGCACGAAGGGTGATGCCGTGCCATACGATGTACCATTCCGTACCGATATCCATTAATTACATTATACAGTGCATAGTGAGGAAAGAGAGTAAAAGCACGAAGGGTGATGCCGTGCCATACGATGTACCATTCCGTACCGATATCCATTAATTACATTATACATTGCATAGTGAGGAAAGAGAGTAAAAGCACGAAGGGTGATGCCGTTTCATGATTTACATTGATTACATTATACATTGCATAGTGAGGACGAGAGTAAAAGCATGAAAGGTGATGTCGTGCCATGATTTACATTGATTACATTATACATTGCATAATGAGGACGAGAGCAAAAGCAGGAAGGGTGATGCCGTGCAAGTTTGTGATTTCTTGTCCTTATTGATATGCTGGCTTTGTTGTTCTTTTCCTTATTGAGATTTCTTATATGAAACTGTTATCTCCCCACAGCATGTTCCCCTTCCTTTATTAATTGTTTTCTCCCTATATTTCTTATCCGTTGTATATATGTATATATATTTATTTGAACTGCACAGGTTTATTTGGTAGTCTGGTTCTAGCCTCGTCACTACTTCGCCGAGGTTAGGCTAGGCACTTACCAGTACATGGGGTCGGTTGTACTGATGCTACACCTGCACTTCTTTATGTTGTGCAGATTTCGTAGCCGGACCCAGAGGACATCATTAGTTGGAGTGTCTTCCAGCTTATCTTAGGGGCTTCAAGGTATACCCGCTGGCGTTCGTGGGCCTTGGCGTCTCTTCCACCCCTTTGATTTCACTTCTGTCTTGTTTTTCCTCTGGTTCAGAGAAATCTATGTATTCTCGTTTCAGCCTTGTATTTAGCACTCTTGTAGACAGTTTGTGAGTTTGTGACTCCAGGTTTTGGGAAATTTACGCGTTGTTGTTTTATGTTGTCCTTATTTAGCTTGAAACCACATTTAATTCCGTTGTTAAATAGTGAACCGTTTAGTTTATCCAATTAACTTGGTGTTAATTTGCTAGTTTATTTATATACGTTGGCTTGTCTAGTGGGCTCAACCTTAGACGCCATCACGGCCCGATGATGGGATTTCAGGGCGTGATAAGTTGGTATCAGAGCACTAGGTTACTTAGGTCTCACAACTCACGGACAACTTGGAAGAGTCTGAGGCATCGGTACGGAGACATCTGTATTTATCCCCCAGAGGCTGCAAAGTTCGGATGACTCCATATTTCTTTTCTTCTCTGTCGTGCGCTATGATTCTGAGTACTGATTGAGTTTCTATTCTATTCTCTTGCAGATGGGGTGGACGTGTGCTTCCCTTGGTTCCGCCCAGCAGCCTGACACTCCTGCTACAGCTCCTACTCGAGGTCGAGGTCGGGGACAAGGCCATGCTAGAGGTCGAAGCTGGGGCGGGGCTCAGCCTAGAGCACCAGCCCCAGTGGAGGACCCTCATGTCGAGTCTGATGAGGAGGTCCCAATTCCGGCAGTCCTAGTTGGACCAGCTCAGGTCCCAGAGGGGTTCATAGCTACCCTAGTGCTTCAGGACGCCCGTGTACGTCTAGTCGGACTCATGGAGAGTCTAGCACAGGTGGGTATTCTTCCTACAGCACCAGCCGTCTCTCAGGCTGGGGGAGGTGCCCAGACTCCTGCCGCCTGCGTGCCAGAGCAGCTAGCTCCATAGTCAGAGACTCCGGCACCGCAGCCAGCCGGAGTAGCTCAGCCGGATATTGCAGCACCGGTAGCAGAGGGAGCACCTATGCCAGCAGATGCTCTGTGGATACTGGACATGTTCACCAAGTTATTTACTGCTACTTACATTGCTTCAACATCAGAGGACCCCCAAGATTATTTGGATAGCTGCCATGAGGTTCTTCGGAATATGGGCATAGTGGAGTCGAACGGGGTGGACTTCGCTATTTTCGGTTATCTAGCGCAACCAAGAGTTGGTGGAGAGATTATTACCTAGCCAGACCAGCTGGATCTACACCTTTGACTTGGACATAGTTCTCAGAGGTATTTTTGGGGAAATTCCTTCCCATTACTCAGAGAGAGGACCTTCGGAGGCAGTTTGAGCGTCTTCAGCAGGGATCTATGCCAGTCACTCAGTATGAGACCAGATTCATCACTCTAGCCCGACATGCTCTTATGATACTTCCCACTGATCGGGAGAGGGTTCAGAGGTTTATTGAGGGATTTGCCCGGCCTATCAAACTTTAGATAGCTAGAGAGTAGGGTACAGATATATCGTTATAGGATGCGGCCAATGTGGCCAGGAGGATTGAGATGATTCTGTCACAAGGTGGTGGTCGGGGGGCTGACAAGAGGCCCCGTCACTTCGGTCATTTTAGTGGAGCCTCATCTGGGGCAGGGATTCTTCAAGTAGAGGTCATCCTCCCAGACCTTTTTAGTCAGCTCTCCAGGTTTCCCTTGGTACTTTAGGTGGTCGTTGTTATCACACGCACTATTCCGATCAGCAGATTTACAGTGCGCCACCAGCTCCCATCAGTGCACCACCGCATCAGAGTTTCTGGGGTGGTCATTCAGGTCGACAGGGTCAGATTCAGTTTCCTCAGCAGCCGAGATCTTGTTACACTTGTGGCGATCTGGGTCACCTTGCCAGGTTCTGCCCTTGAGCATCAGGTAGTTCTCAGCATGAGGGTTCTCGTGCCATGGTACAGGCACCAGGTGTTCCACGGCCTGCCCAACCAACTAGAGTTGGGGGTAGAGGTTCTAGAGGTGGAGCTAGAGGTCATAGAGGTGGAGCTCAGGCTGCCAGAGATGGAGGCCAGTAAGCAGCCGGTCGTCCCAGGGATGTGGTTCAGGGTGGTGGGGCCCAACCCCGATGTTATGCTCTTCCAGCCAAGCCAGAGGCTGAGTCTTCAGATGCAGTTATTACAGGTACTATTCGGGTTTGTGACAGAGATACTTCAGTGCTATTTGACCCAGGGTCTACCTATTTGTATGTGTCCTCTTATTTTGTACCATACCTGGTCATGCCTAGTGATCCACAGAGTATTCCTGTTTATGGATCTACACCAGTGGGTGATTCTATCGTGTCCATCGTTCTTGTGTTGTGGTGATTGGGGGTCTTGAGACCCATGTTGATTTGTTGCTTTTGGGTATGGTCGACTTTGATGTTATATTAGGGATGGACTAGTTATCCCCATATCATGGAATCTTAGATTTTCATGCCAAGATGGTGACCTTAGCCTTGCAAGATTTTCCCCGTTTGGAGTGGAAAGGAACTCCTGGTCATTCTACCCGCAGTGTTATTTCGTACGTGAAGGCTCGGTGTATGGTCGGGAAGGGGTGTTTGGCTTATTTGGCTTATGTGCGCGATTCCAGTGTTGAGGTTCCCTTTATTGATTCGGTGCCCGTGCTTCGTGAGTTTCCTGATGTTTTCCCTTCCGACCTGTCGGGGATGCCACCCGACAGGGACATTGGTTTCTGCATTGATCTGGCTCCGGGCACCCAGCCCATTTCTATTCCGCCGTATCGCATAGCCCCGCTAGAGTTGAAAGAGTTGAAGGATAAGTTGCAGGATTTTCTTGGAAGGGTTTCATTAGACCCAATGTTTCTCCTTGGGGTGCTCCAGTATTTTTTGTGAAGAAAAAGGATGGTTCGATGAGGATGTGCATTGATTACCGGCAATTGAACAAGGTTACAATCCAGAATAAGTATCCACTGTCGAGGATTGATGATTTGTTCGATCAGCTTCAGGGTGCCAGGGTATTTTCAAAGATAGACTTGAGATCTGGCTACCATCAGTTGAGGATTAGGGCATCTGATGTCCCTAAGACAGCTTTTCGCACTCGGTACGGGCATTAGGAGTTCTTAGTCATGTCGTTTGGGTTGACGAATGCCCCAGCAGCTTTTATGGACTTGATGAACCGAGTGTTCGGGCCTTATTTGGACTCGTTCGTGATAGTATTCATTGATGATATATTGATATACTTCCGCAGTCAGGAGGAGCACGAGCAGCATCTCAGAGTGGTTTTTGAGACTCTGAAGGATAGTCAGCTGTATGCAAAGTTTTCGAAGTGTGAGTTCTGGTTGAGTTCAGTCGCATTCCTGGGTCATGTCGTATCAGCAGAGGGCATTCAGGTTGACTGAAAGAAGGTTGAGGCAGTCAAGAACTGGTCTAGACCAGCATCAGCTACAGAGATTTGGAGATTCTTAGGATTGGCGGGCTATTATCATCGGTTCGTGGAGGGGTTCTCATCTACTGCGGCCCCGATGACCAGGTTCACCCAGAAGGGTGCCCAGTTCAGGTGGTCAGACGAGTGTGAGGCAAGATTTCAGAGGCTCAAGACAACTCTGACTACGGCACTGGTGTTGGTTTTGCCCACAGGTTCAGGGCTTTATAAAGTCTATTGTGATGCCTCCCGTATTGGGCTTGGCACAGTGTTGATGCAGGATGGCAAGGTCATTGCTTATGCTTCGAGGCAGTTGAATATTCATGAGAAGAACTATCCAGTGCATGATTTGGAGTTAGCAGCCATTGTCCTTGCATTGAAGATTTGGAGGCACTATCTGTATGGCGTGGCGTGTGAGGTGTTCACTGATCATAAGAGTCTTCAGTACTTGTTCAAGCAAAAGGAGTAGAATTTGAGGCATAGAAGGTGGTTGGAGTTGTTGAAAGATTTTGATATTAACATCTTATATCACCCGGGGAAGGCCAACGTGGTGGCCGATGCTTTGAGTAGGAAGTCAGCTAGTATGGGCAGACTTGCTTTTATTCCGGTCAGTCAGAGGCCGCTTGCTTCGGATGTTCAGGCTTTGGCAAATTGATTTGTGAGGATGGATATTTCTGAGCCTAGTCGAGTGTTGGCATGTACAGTCGCTCGTTCTTCATTATTAGAGCGTATCCGTGATCGGCAATTTGATGATCCCCATTTGTGTGTTCTTAGAGACACGGTGCAACGCGGAGGTGTCAAGCAGGTGACCTTAGATGATAATGGTGTTTTGAGGTTGCAGGGACGAGTTTGTGTGCCCAATGTCGATGGGATTCGATAGTTGATTTTATAGGAGGCCCATAGTTCCCTGTACTCCATTCATCCGGGCACCGCGAAGATGTATCAGGATTTGCAGCAGCATTATTGGTGGCGTAGAATGAAGAAGGATATTGTGGCATATGTGGCGCGGTGTTTGAATTGTCAACAGTTTAAGTATGAGCATCAGAGGCCTGGTCGTTTATTTCTGAGGATTAAGCTTCCCGAGTGGAAGTGGGAGAGGATCACTATGTACTTCATTACTGGACTTTCATTGACCCGGAGGAAGTTTGATGCAGTCTGGGTCATTGTTGATAGGCTGACCAAGTCAGTACATTTCATTCCTATGGCAGTCTCCTATTCATCCGAGAGGTTAGCTGAGATCTATATCCGGGAGATTGATCGCCTTCATGGTGCGCCGGTATCTATCATTTCGGACCAGGGTGTGCAGTTTACCTCGCGTTTCTGGGGAGCATTTCAGTGAGAGTTAGGCACCCAGGTGGAGTTGAGCACAGCATTTCATCCTCAGACGGATGGGCAGTCCGAGCGGACTATTCTGATATTGGAGGATATGCTCTGAGCTTGTGTTATTGACTTTGGAGGATCATGGGATCGGTTCTTGCCTTTTGCAGAGTTTGCCTACAACAACAGCTACCAGTCGAGTATCCAGATGGCTCCTTACGAGGCTTTATATGGTAGGTGGTGTCGATCTCCGGTTAGATGGTTTGAGCCGGGAGAAACTCGGTTGTTGGGTACAGATTTAGTTCAGGAGGCCTTGGAAAAGGTCAGGGTGATTCAGGATAGGCTTCGTACAGCTCATTCCAAGCAAAAGTGTTATGCAGATCATAAGGTTCGAGATGTGGCTTTCATGGTGGGTGAGCGAGTATTGCTCCGAGTGTCGCCTATGAAGGGCGTGATTAAATTTGGGAAGAAAGGCAAGCTTAGCCCTAGATTCGTCGGCCCGTTTGAGATTCTTGATCGAGTGGGAGAGGTGGCTTATAGACTTGCATTGCCACCTAGATTATCAGCCGTACATCCAGTTTTTCATGTGTCCATGCTTCGGAGATATCACGGCGATCCAGCCCACGTGTTAGATTTCAGCACTGTCCAGTTGGACAAGGAATTATCTTACGAGGAGGAGCCGGTAGCTATTCTAGACTGGCATATTCGTCAGTTGAGATCCAAGAGTTTCCCTTCTGTTCGTGTTCAGTGGAGAGGTCAGCCTCCTGAGGCATCGACCTGGGAGTTCGAGTCCGATATGCGGAGCCATTACCGTATGAAAATATGGGACTTGGGCGTAGGGCCGGAAACGAATTCCAAGGTCCCAAGCCCAAGAAATGAATTTTTGAGTAAAATTGTTTTCTGAAAATATCTATGAAAATTGAAAATGAAATATGATTAGAAAGTGATGGTATCGGGCCTGTATTTTGGTTCCGGCGCCCGGTACAGGTCTTATATATGGTTTAAGCACTTTCTGTAAAGTTTGGTTGAAAACAAATTCCATTTGACGTGTTTCAGACTTGAAATGGGAAATTTGATGTTTTTATGAAATTTGATAGAATTCATGGATTTTGAGGTTTAATTCTATGTATATGATGTTATATTGGCAATTTGATCGCACGTTTAAGTCCGTATGATGATTTGGGAGTTGCGTGTGTTTTTAGTTTTGGAACCCGATGGCTCGGGTGAGTTTCGGATAGGTAACGGGCTGTAAAAGACTTAGAATTTCTGGTGTAGAAGTCCATATCTGGTGTCTGGTGTTGTTCAGTGCGATCGCAGGCCTAGCTCCGTGATCGCATAGTGTGTTTGAGAGGGGAGGGTTCTGTGGCTCTATGCGATCGCATAGTTGCTTCCGCGATCGCATAGAGTATAGGCGGTCTGGGGTGGGGGCTGGTAGTATCTCTCTGCGGTAGCATTTTGTCCCTCGCGATCGCAGAGGTCTGTGGTTGGCCCTTCTACGATCGCTCCCTTCCTTTTGCCGTCGCGTAGTAGGAAATCCTACTGCTCTGCGATCGCAGCCCCTCTTCCACGATCGTCGAGAACAATTTTGCCCAGTGGTATATAAATATTTCCAGAACCAGTAGCTTCAGGATTTTTCATAAGTTTTCACGAAATTCATCTTCTCCAAGGTCCTTAAGCATCCATTGAAGCCATCCCTCATCAAGACTTCTTGGGTTAGTAAATTTTAACTCATTTCCTTCATTTTTCATCTATAATTAATGAATTCCTAAGCCTAAAACATGCAAATTAGAGTAGAAAATCTGGAATTTGGTTAGAGTTAGGCCCTTTTGAATTTTCTTGATTTAGACCTCGGTTTGGGGTAGAATTTGAAAACAAAATATATATTCGGGCTCATGGGTGAATGGGTGACATGGTTTTGGTCCGAGCCTCGTGTTTTGACCAAGTAGGCCTGGGGTCGAATTTTGGTATTTTTGGAAGAAAGCTAGAAAATGGATAATTAGGCCATGTAATTGAATCTTTGAATCCTTATTGATATACTTGATTTGATTATGCCTAGATAATATCATTCCGGGGTTGAATTATAAAGGAAAGGCGGTGTTAGAAGGTTGATTGCTATACTTTGGACCCGAGGTAAGTGTTTGGTCTAACCTTAGCTTGAGGGAATAAGAGTTGAGTCTTGATTGCTACTTGCTAATTGTAGAGTACGATGTATAGGCATGGTGAAGAGTATCTATACATTGGCGTCTAGCATGACCATGAATCTTATTATTGTGAATATTTCGATTTTTGTTGTAACTTCCATGCTTAGTTGATGATTTCTATATGTTGTAAGGAGTATGTGTAGGGAATTGTGATCTTTAAATTTCGAGGAAGCATTGGCTCAAATTGTAACATGAATGGTGAAGAATTATGAGATATTACATCTTTGGAGCATTGGCTCAAATTGTGAAACGAATACTGAAGAAATATGAGATATTACATTCTTCGGAGCATTGGCTCAAGTAATAGAGTAAATTATGAAATGAATTGAAAGAAAGAGAAAGAGTTACTAAGATAATACCCTTGTAGGGTCATTGTTGCGTTGATATTGTCTCCCTTGTTGGGATATTGAGATTACTGTTATTGTTCCCTTGCCAGGATTTAATTTTTGACATTGTTCCCTTGTCGGGATATAATTCTTTAATTGATGTTCCCTTGCCGGGATTTCTATTCTATTCTGTTTACTCCCTTGCCCCTGTTTGTGATTTCTATTTGGGTGAGGAAGAGTGTTAAAGCACGAAGGGTGATGCCGTACTTGTTTGATATTGTCTCCCTGGCTCGGATGTTGAGATTTATGTTATTTTTCCCTTGCCGGGATTTCAACTTCTACACTGTTTACTTCCTTGCCCTTGTTTTTGATTGCTGTTTGGGTGAGCAAATGTGTTAAAGCACAAAGGGTGATGCCGTGCATTGATTGACATTGTGAGGAAAGAGTGTAAAGCACGAAGGGTGATGTCGTGCCATGATTTATATTGATTACATTATACATTGCATAGTGAGGACGAGAGTAAAATCATGATGGGTGATGTCGTGCCATGATTTACATTGATTACATTATACATTGCATAGTGAGGACGAGAGTAAAAGCACGAAGGGTGATGCTGATGTGTGGCTAGAATTCATGGTTTAACACGTTATGTGCCTTACATTTTATGGGCGTTGATGATAAAAATACATTTTTATGTGAATAATGGAGTCTATTTCATGTGTAGGTGCATTGGAGATGGAAGCTGAGCTAAATGGATGCATGAACGTCGAAAATACGCGTAAGAGGCGAAAAGGAGCGTAGCCGGCTATACCCAGGCGTTTGAGCTGAAAAGCCTGGCCACACCAGGCTTTAGCCGAGCGTTTGGGCTATAAAGCCTGGTGAGGCCAGGCGTTAGCCAGGCGTTAAGGCCCAAATGCCAGGCCTGGCCAGGCGTTATCCAGGTGTTTGGCCTGTAACGCCTGGCCCCTGATCCGGTCAAACCTGAATTTTGAAGATTTTAAGTGTTTCCCGGTTGGAATAGAAGTCCTCTACATGGCTAGGGTTTATCCCAAACATATAAATAGACCCAAGAACACAACTTTGAGAAGAGAGGAAATAGAGATGATTGTTCATCTCTATTTGTTCAACTACGTTATTGTTGTAGTTAATTGAATGGCCATCAATTAGCTGTGCCTATTTATTATGTATCTACTTGAGAGAGAGTGCTTATTTAGGTAATTGTTTGAA
>ML436760.1:0-10086 GCA_005239525.1 Nicotiana knightiana | reverse complement strand
TTCACCAACGGGGGAAACCATAGCCTTAGACCTTTATCATAATTGTTTACAACACATTGTTAGTAATCGTTAGTTATTATTATTGTCAGTAGAACTAGTAAAACATCACCAATTTATATTCAAAAAGTCTTGAGAGAATTGATTGAGTAAAATTTGCGTATTCTAAAGACTTGATTGATACGTAAATTCCATGTGGGATCGACTCAGGGCATAATACCCCGGATTATATTTGCAATACCCGCTTAGTCTTTTATTAGACATAGTTGAGCGTGATCAGATGCCGTGCAAGTTTGTGATTTCTTGTCCTTGTTGATATCCTGGCTTTGTTGTTCTTTTCCTTATTGAGATTTCTTACATGAAACTGTTATCTCCACACAGCATGTTCCCCTTCCTTTATTAATTGTTTTCTCCCTATATTTCTTATCCGTTGTATATATGTATATATTTATTTTAACTGCACAGGTTTATTTGGTAGTCTGGTTCTAGCCTCGTCACTACTTCGCCGAGATTAGGCTAGGCACTTACCAGTACATGGGGTCGGTTGTACTGATGCTACACCTGAACCTCTTTATGTTGTGCAGATTTCACAGCCCGACCCCGAGGACGTCATTAGTTGGAGTGTCTTCCAACTTATCTTAGGGGCTTCAAGGTATACCCGCTGGCGTTCGTGGGCCTTGGCGTCTCTTCCACCCCTTTGATTTCACTTTTGTCTTCTTTTTTTTCTAGTTCAGAGAAAGCTATGTATTCTCTTTTCAGCCCTATATTTAGCACTCTTGTAGACAGTTCATGAGTTTGTGACTCCAGGTTTTGGGAAATTTACGCGTTGTTGTATTATGTTGTCCTTATTTAGCTTGAAACAACATTTAATTCCGCTGTTAAATAGTGAACCATTTAGTTTATCCTATTAACTTGGTGTTAATGTGCTAGTTTATTTATATACGTTGGCTTGTCTAGCGGGTTCAACGTTAGACGCCATCACGGCCCGATGGTGAGATTTCGGGGCATGACATCACCATCTTAGCATGACAGTCCAATATAACGTGATATGGTGACAACCAATCCATACCCAAGATAACATCTAAATCAACCATATCGAGAAGTAGAAGATCTACACTAGTCTTAAGACTCCTATGGTGACTAGAAATAAATGATAAACGCGGTCTAAAACAATAGAATCCCTCATAGTTGTGGACACATGCCCAAGAACACTAAAAGAATCACGAGGCAGAACCAAATATGAAGCAAAATAGGATGACACACAGGAGTAAGTAGAACCCGGGTCAAATAGAACTAAAGCATCTCTACTGCAAACTAAAATAGTACCTGTGATAACACTGTCAGATGACTCAGCCTCAGGCCTGGCTGGAAAAGCATAACATTAGATCTGGGCCCCACCACCCTGAACTACATCCTTGGGACAACCTCTTGCTGGCTGGCCTCCACCTCTAACGGCATGACCTCGACCTCTAACAGTGTGACCACCACCTTTCACAGTCTGGCCTCTGCCTCTGGCTGCCTGACCCCTGCCTGTGGCTGGGTGAACATGCGGTGCAGCAAATGGTGTCGGGACCATGGCACGATACCCCTGATGATATGGCGTGATGCCCAATAGTCTCGGACAGGTCCTCCTGATATGCCCAAAACCACCATAATCGAAACATACATCCTGGTACTATGGCTGCGGAAACTAAGACTGACCCAAACGGGCCGGATGACCACGGTATAACTCTGAATAGGAGGTGCACTGATAGGAGCTAGTGGTGCATTGTAGGTTGGTTGTCTCGTATGAGGCACATAAGGACCACGACTCCCTGAAGCACTATGGGATGTCTGAAGCATTGAATGAAATGACCTGGGAGATTAGCCTCTACCAAAAGTACCCCTGCCTCCAGACGAGGCACCGCTGAACCCACCGTAATGGCGAGGCCTCTTGTCAGACCCCTGACCTCCTTGAGCGAGAACCATCTTGACTCGCTTGGCGACATTGGCAGCCGCCTAAAAAGAAATCTCACTCTTTGTATCCTTATCCGTCTTCATTCTGATAGGCTGAGCAAGTCCGTCAATAAACCTCCCCACCCTCTCTCCCTCTCTCTCTCTCTCTCTCGATAGGAAGTTGAAGAAGAGAATGACGGGCCAAATCCACAAAACGCGTCTCATACTGAGTAATGGTTATACTGCCCTGCTGAAGATGCTCATACTGACGGCGATGCTCCTATCTCAATGTGATAGGGAGGAACTTTTCTAGGATGTGCTGAGAGAACTGGTCCCAAATAAGAGCCGGCGACCCAGCTTGTCTGGTCAACAAATAATCTCTCCACCATTTCTTGGCGGAACCTGACATCTGAAATACAGCAAAATCGACCCCATTGGTCTCCACTATACCTGTGTTCTGTAACACCTAATGATAGATGTCAAGATACTCCCGGAGATCCTCTAAATATGCACCACTGAAGTGAACTGGAAAGAGCTTAGTAAACTTGTCCAACCTCCATAAGGCCTCAGAAGGCATAGCTGACCCATCACCGGCCTGTGTCACAACAACCGGCTGAACTACTCCGACTTGATGAGCTGCTGGAATTTGATATTGGGGAGCCATCTGCTTTAGAGTGTGAATAGCAAGAGTTTGTACTCATCCTCCAGGCTGAGAGACGGCTGGTGCCATGAGGAATGCGCTAGTCTTGGCCACACTCTCCATATGGCCCACCAAACGGACCAAGGCGTCCTGAAGCACTAGGGTGGCAATGAACCACTTCGGAACCTGAGCTGGCCCGAAAGGAACAGTCTGGGCTAGAACCTCGTTGTCAAACTCTACCAGAGGTTCCACTTCTAGGCTGCTGCTCGAGCTCTGGGCTGAGCCTTACCCCTTCCTCGGCCTTTGGCACGGCCTGGGCCTCGACTCTTGCCCCTCGTAAGAGCTGCCACTTGGGGCTCTGGCTGCTGCTCAGCTGAGGATGCGGTACGTGTTCTCACCATCTGCGAGAGAATAAGAGTAGAAAAGTTCAATTAGCATTAAGAGAACAAAAGCGCAAGACAGAGATGAATAAAAGGGAAAATTTGTTCCTAAACTTTATAGCCACTGGAAGATGAGTACAGACGTGTCCATACTGATCCTCTAGACTCTACTAAGCCCGCTCGTGAATTGCGAGACCTAGGTAACCTAGTTCTCTAATACCAACTTGTCACAACCCGGAATTTCCACCTTCGAGATCGTGATGGCGCCTAATATTTCACTTGCTGGCTAAGCAAACATTAGAGAATTATTAAGCCATACATTTCAGTAATTGAAGTCAAATAAGCTAAAACGAAATAAAACGAGCGCAGAATAATATAAATGCCATAATATCGACTACATTTAGAAATAGGAGTAACAACTCACGAGCTACTATAATTTACTACAAACAGGGTCTAAGGGGAATTACATTTTTCTGAAAGAAAGAAACAGTAAAGTAATATGACTAGGAAGAAACTCCAGGGTCTGCAGACGACGACATATCTACCTTGGGTCTTCTGTCGAACATGATTTCTAACATGAATCGGTAGCTTAATTACTATAGCACATAGAGATCACATGAATGGCTATAAGGTCTGGTGACTACACGGTACCGCGGAATCAACCGGATCACAAGTACTACAGTGCACGCCCACTCGCCCGTCACACAGCATGTGTGTCACGTCAACACCAATCACATAACACATAATTCAGGGATATGTACCCTCAGAACCAAGTTTAGAAATGGTGCTTACCTCAAACCTTGCAAATCCTCTCCAACAAGCCCTTGCTTCATGAATTGGCCTTCGTACGCCTCGAATCTAGCCACAAACAACTCAATACGATCAACACATGCTATAGGAATCGATTTACATGAAAAATCAAAGTTCTTAATCAAAAGTCAAAAGGTCAACCCTGGCTCACGTCTCGGAATCCAACAGAATTTACAAAATCTGGACACCAATTCAACCACGAGTCCAACCATACAAAAATTAATCAATTTCGATAAAAACTCGACCTTCAATTCCTCAAATTAAAACCTATGAAGTTTCTACAGTTGTTTCTCAATTTTTCAACCCAAAACACTAATTAAAAGATGAAAATAATGATATATTCATGTTAAACCAAATCCTGGTTATAATCACTTACCCCAATCAATGCCTTGAAAATCCCTCCAAGAATCGCCTCTATTCGAGTCCCCAAGATCAAATTGTGAAATATAACTCAAACCCTCATTTTTAATATTTAAGAGCCTGTCCAGATGCTTTTTCACGATCGCGGGAAACCCTTCGCGTTCGCGAAGCACAAATCCTCAAGTGCCAAAAATTACTCTACGAGAAAGCGATTAGGCCCACACGAACACGACTCATAGGATCCCAGACCTACGGGATCGCGATCCTCTTCACGCAATCGCAAAGAACAAAGCGCGTGACCCCAACTTCTACCTCATTTCCTCTTCCCGAATGCGACCTTACCCACGCGCTCGCGATTCACTGCTTCACCAACGTACGTGATCGCATATAGTACCTCGCCAACGCATAAAACAGAAGTTCCATTTGACCTAACAACACTTTGAGATCGCGATCCTTCTCTTGTGATCGCGTACAAGGACACCAACACCAGCAAAATCAACAGTCTTCCAATTTCTAAAATGCGCCGAACATGATCTGAATAACATCTGAGACCCCGGGACCTCAACAAAAAATACTAACAAGTCCTAAAAAACAGTATGAATTTAGTCGAGGCCTCAAATCATATCAAATAACATCAAAATATGAATCGCACCCAAATTCAAGCCTCATGAATTTATGAACTTCTAATTTCTACATTTGATGTAGAAACATATCAAATCAACTTCGATTGACCTAAAATTTTGCACACAAGTCATAAATGACACAACAGGCCTATTTCAACTTCTGGAACAAAAATCCGAGCCTGATAACAACAAAGTCAACTCTCCGTAAAACTTCTCAACTCTCAAACATCCATTTTTCCAACTTTCGTCATTTCAATCCTAAATCACCTATGGACCTCCAAAACACTATCCAGGCAAAATCCGAAGTCCAAAATCATCCTACGGAGTTATCGGAACCGTTAAAACTTTATTCCGGAGTTAGTTACACACAAGTCAACTTCCGATCATCTCTTTCAACTTAGGCTTCTAACCTTGGGACTAAGTGTCCCAGCTCATTCTAAAACATCCCCGAACCAAAACCAACCACCCCGTCAAGTCACATAAATAATTGAGCATAGAATAAGTAGTAATTAGGGAATGGGGATATAACACTCAAAACGACCGGCTGTGACGTTATATTTTTACAATATAGAAGTCGATGAATCAAGTGAATATGAAAGATAGCCAGAATAGAGATTCATCTCATTGTTCTACAACAACATAAGAGAAATTAAGCAAAAGCAATACAGAACAGACAAGTTGGAATATTTTAATCAAGATTGGACGCGAGAATAGAGTCAATTAGAAGATTAAATATCCAATAAGAAAAATCTAAAAATCATATGAGACGAAAGATATTCAATACTTATGGTTTGCCACTCAAGATCGCTGGAATACCTATTGCATTGTACTCAAGATGCTAGCTAGAACTAACTTAGTTTCAATAGAACTAGCATAATAGGTTTGAGAGTTGAGACTTTGGGTTATTACTTTTTTGCCGTAAATGTTTCCATAATCACAAAAGCCAAGGAAAACAATTAACGTTTGTTATTTTAAAACATAAATATATATATATATATATATAATATTTCTCTAATATAAAATTATTAGGTGTTGTTGGCTATTTTTCGGTTTATTTTTGTAAGATTAAAAATATACCTCAATTAACGGTACGATTATAAATTTATATTAAAATGTACGATTTTTTAAAATAAATCTAATAATCGGTTTGATACGGCTCGATTATGTTAGTTTAGTCGATTTTTTAGAGATCCATCCACATTCCTACAATTTACCCACCAATAGAAATTATCAAATCGACTCCGTAGGTCGTTGTCCACACCTTTAAGGAATCCTTTCCACTTTTTCTGTTGTCCACATCTTTAACGATTTCTTTCCACGTTTTTTGTTGTCCTCTCCAAAGCAATCCGCTATATTTAGTCCATTCATATTTATCTACCTAGCTAGTCCAACGGTAAATTAATACAAACAAAAAGAATATAGGTAGAAAAACGTAATTGAAGCGCAAAGGAAACGAAATATTAAAATTTGGAAAGGCCTCTAACAAATGGCTATCAACTTGTCTATATTTAATTCCTCGTCCGTTGGTAAACTAACACGAAAAAAAGATAGTCTGGGAAGAAAAAATGGAAGTGCAAAGAAAACGAAATATTAAATTCTGGAAAGGCCACTGACAAATGGTTAACAACTGGACAATATTTTAAATTGCTAGTGCATTCAAAATAAGATGTTGAAATACTTGGTTTTAGTAATTTAGAAATTGTATGGTCACACTCACCTGTCCTCTCCCTCTCCATTACTACACATGTTATCAAGTCTTCAATTATTCTGCTATAAAATAATGCGACCAGCAATTTGTTATTATTATTAAAGAACTGGCAATGTGAAATGAAGCTCACCATGTCTACCGGCCAGATACTATTCTAGCGGTAAGTAAACTTCATAATTGCAAATTACTCCATTCTATTTAGAATTAATCAATAAGCCAAAGTCTTTTTATAATCAAGTCATTCCCGTCACTAGCAATGCCAATGGCGAAGGTATAAATTTTTCCAAGGATGTTCAAATTTAACAGAAGTGAAAAAAAAAATTCCCGATCAATGGTGTTCAATATGTATAATATACCTATAAAACGTAATATTTTACCTTTATATATACGGTGTAATTTTCCACCCTTACGACCATATGGCTTCGCCACTTAGGCTGTGGGGCCCTAAGTATGTATACCGTGATAATTAATGACAATTCATGTGGTCTTTTGAAGTGAGCCTTGAAGCAACGTTAAAGTTCTTTTTGTGTATCCCATAAGTTACGAGTTTGAGCCATAGAATTAATCACTAACACATGTATTAAGGTAAGTGGTCTATATCACATCTTGGAATAGGACCTTTCTTCGAACCCATATTTCGTGCTTGCTTTTTTTCATATGGGGTCTTTTGAAGGAGACAAAACACAATATAGCACTTCCCAAAGAATCTCTCGCACGAGTAACTAATACGAACAAGAAGAGTCCCGAGGAAACTACCTTAACATTGAATGACCAAAGCTCACACAGTAATGGAATCCACTTGCAAATAGTTTTATATATGGGCTACCAACTGTCATTTAGACTTGTTATATTAAAAATTATACCATTACAGAAAGACCGATTAAATAATTCCGAATGCGAGTCAACTATTCCACAAGATAGTTTATATACATGAGCGGTAAAGTGAAGATCTCATCCCTATTGCATAACCCAAATACATAAAAAGAAAGATGGCAGATGCAGTGGTGAATTTTCTGGTAGAGAACTTGTTGCAGCTATTAGCTGATAATGTAAAGCTAATTGGAGGTGCAAAGGGAGAGTTAGAGAATCTGCTGAAAGAAGTTCAACACCTAAAAGGGTTCTTAGACGATGCTGCAAAATTACCAAGTGACAGCGAGCAGTGGAAAGTGTTGGTGGAGGAGATTCAAAAAACGGTACATAGCGCAGAGGATGCCGTTGATAAGTTCGTAGTTCAGGCGAAGCTGCACAAAGAGAAAAGTAGAGTGGGAAGAATCTTGGATGTAGGTCATCTCGCTACTGTCAGGAATCTTGCAGCTGAAGTCAAAGGAATTCATGATCAAGTCAAGGAACTTCGCCAAAACAATCAAGCTCTTCAGGCCCACCCAACTCTTCAGCTGCCTAAAAAAGGTGCCCCCGAAACAACGCAGCAGGTACGCCTAATGATACCCAAAAGTTTTTTCATTTCTTTTTCCCTTAGATTTTTTTAAATTGTCCTAATCATCTCGGTTTCTGTTCCGTATTGATAAGAATCGAGAAGTTTTATCGTGTGCCTCGTACAACTGACATTAGTTGTGTGAGGTTTCTTTTTGTCTCACAAATTTGTGGACCCCAATCTTACACTTCTGGGTCCACAAAACTGTGAGACAAAAAAATACCTCGTACAACTAATGTCAGTTGTATGAGACACAAAATAAAATTTTCCGGTAAGATTCTATCAGTTCTCTATTTTCTATTTTAAAAAAGAGCTGCACTGATAATGCACTCTGTCTTGACGGATTTTTGGCCACAGCAGATACAAATGAGATAGTATAATTAATTTCACTAATAGTTACGGCACTATATTATACTCTCATTTCACTAATAGTTACTGCACTATATTCATGACTTTTCTATTTCTTTACGTCTTTAAATGGGAAAGTTTCAAAAAGGTTAAACCTAACAAATCAAAATGTGCATTAAAATAGATCAGATACAGACATACTAACAAATCAATGCTGCTAGTATTTGAAAATTATCATATGAATAAAGATATAGCAGTAGCATTGATCTGTATGATATCCAATTAGAGAAAATATAGATTACACGAGAGTGGCATGTTTCTCAAGATCACTGTTCGCTGCAACATTTAGTTTCAATAGGACTATAGAAGTATAGCACAATCTGTTTGCGACGGGGAATTTGGGTGTTAATTACCTATAAGCTTGTTGTTGTTCCATCGCCCCAGATGATAAATGGATCTTGAGCCTAACTCAAGCCGAAGATCATATCTAGAGACCTTCCCATTCCTTAATGGCCGACGTGGACTGAATACCACATCCCCTGCACACCCGGNGGGGGGGGGGGGGGGGGGGGGGCAACATCGGTAAATGAATTGGGATGGCCACACTTTAATACCATAAATAAGACTTTAGGCCTAACTCAACACTGAAATTCGATATGACTATAGATTTGTATTGAAATTTACGATTTGAATTATTAGAATAACCTACAAATCAGTTCGGTTCAGTTCAGTTCGATTTGACCAATTTATCGGTTTTCAAGGAACTATTGACACCCCTAGCCTCATCTATTCAGATTGTTAGCCAATGCATCACAAGCAAACAAGTGCTTCTGTGATATGTAGTAGTGATGGTGTAAAAACATTAGCAAAATTATGACAATAAAAAGGTAAACTCGATGTAACAAGTATTGATTGATAACACAGAATAATTAAATTGTACTAAATAATATGTTATAATAGATCAAATTATATGATTGTACAAAGAATTTCTATACCATATATAAGCGCGTATATACATTAAATATCACGAGATTGAAATTGTAATACATACCCCTTCCTTGTGAAGATTATATATCTACTCTATTTTCTGATGCGATCCCTTTTATTATCTTGAAAAAGGGTCCTGCATTGGAGGATGATGAAGTTGTCGGCTTTGATGAGGAAGCGGACAAAGTGATCAAGCGACTTGTTAAAGAATCAAAGGATCTAGATATTATTCCAGTGGTGGGTATGCCAGGACTTGGAAAAACCACACTAGCAAGAAAAATCTACAATGATCCTCGGCTTTCATATGAATTTTTCGGCGTCCATTGGGTTTACGTCGGCCAATCTTACAAAATAAAGGATGTTTTTCTTAATATTCTCAAATTCTTCACAAAACGCACCGAAGATTATCAGCATGAGGACGAGAATGCATTAGCTAAGGTGATAGCCGGTTTTATCAAGAAAGGAGGTAGATGTCTCATTTGCTTAGATGATGTTTGGGAAACAAAAGTCATTGATTATGTAAAGAAAGTTTTCCCAGAACACGAAAAGGGGCATCGAGTCATGATGACGACGCGTAACAAAGTTTTGGCTATTTATGCCAATCCAGATCCTCACGATCTGAAATTTTTGACTCCAAAAGAATGTTTTGAATTGTTGGTAAAGAGAGTTTTTGGCAAGAAAATTTGTCCTAATGATTTAGTACGACATGGAAAAATCATTGCAAGTAAATGTGGTGGAGTACCACTTGCAGTAGTGGTAATTGCAGGAGCATTAAGAGGTCGCCCGAACACAAGTGATTGGATAAGAGTTGAGAAAAATGTGGTTCAGCATCTTTATGGGAATAACGAAGAGAGCTGCTTGAAATT
>ML436759.1:102909-140005 GCA_005239525.1 Nicotiana knightiana | reverse complement strand
ACCACTGATCCACCCACTACTTTGAACCTGAGACGTGACAAAGCAATCCCGCTCGTCTCCACATTACCCAAAGTACGAAGGATATAGTGACACTCCTCCCGGAAACCCTGGGCACCATCTGCCGCCAATCCACTGAAAGATAGAAGGGTGGTACTTCCTGTACCTCTCAAGTTCAAGGTATTCTTCCTCTGATGCTGCTACCTTAACCACGGCTGAACTGAAACCAGATGTCGTGCTGTCATGACAACGGGTACCTGACTAATGTGATCTCGCTGCTCTGGAGTGTAGGCTGCGTGAGTCTGAACTCCTCCCCTGATCCGTGAAGCTACTGGTGCAATAGAATCAACCCTGCCTGAATCAACGTACCAATTGTACTCAATACTATGCCCAGGCCTCCTGAAGTCCGGGGTAGCAACAGGCACCTCCAGTACCTGCCCCTCAACTAGAACTACTGGCAATTCCTCAACGGCTGCTCTAGTAGGTATCTTAACTGCGGCACGTGCTCCTTCTTGGCCCCTGTATCTAACCCTTGCGGCACATGCTTCGGGGTAACATCATCAGGAACCGCCGTTCGTGTCCTCACCATCGGTGAGAGAATGGAATGATAATTTCAAACTTCAAGATCAACAAACTCGCAANACCATTGGTGAGAGAATGGAACGATAATTTCAAACTTCAAGATCAATAAACTCGCACGATAGGAATGAAGGAAGTGAAATTGTCCTATTAGTTCTGTAGCCCCTCGAAGATAAGTACAGACGTCTCCGTACCGATCCGCAAGACTCTACTAAACTCGCTTATGACTGGTACCACCTATGAACCTAGAGCTCTGATACCAACTTGTCACGACCCAATTTCCCTCCGTTGGGTATCGTGATGGCACCTATTCTTAGGGACTAGGTAAGTTTAGCAGTTATTGAATATCATCAATAAATAAAGGAAAACTAGCAGTCTTGATATAGAATCTCAAGAGAATGTACAAACTTTCCCAAAACCGGTAGTACAAGCCATAAGCTCTACGAATCTTCTACAACTTCTAAGTACAACTGTTTGGAAATAGATACAACAGTGTATGAATAATAAATACAAAGAAGGTGACTCCGACGCCACGCAGCAGCAAGTTACCTTGAGTCTCCTCGGCAACCATCCACACAGCTACTACAATATATACCTGGATCTGCATACAATAATGTGCGGAAGTGTAGTATGAGCACACCATAGCGGTGCCCAGTAAGTATCAAGGCTAACCTCGGTGGGGTAGTGACGAGGACTAGTCAAGACACCACTGGTCTACAAGATAAATAACATGAATGTAGAAACGACCGAACGTTACATCTATCTAAGATTTCACGGAATAATTTACAACAATGATAATATAAAGCGGAAGGAAATTACAGAAATCAATCACGAAACAACACAAAAATACCCAGAAATATGGACAACAAAACAAGCCAAACCGAAAGGAAAAACAATACAATAGAGAACACCAATAACTCAACTCTACATCGGTTTGTTCACATCGGGCCTTAGCCACTAAAATCCATAAACTGGTGGAAATCTTTAAACAACAGTTTATATGAAAAACTTTTGCAAATAAAATCATTTTAGTATGGAAGAGTTTCCTTTGAAAACATATTTTCTCCAAAAGTAGATATAAGTATGTTTAATAGAGACAATTACGTAAAACATAGTTTCTTTCAAAATACGAAACTTCTCAAAGATGCTTTCCCAATAAATGACTTCCAAATATCATTTTAGTATGGTCTAATGCTTTTCAAATATACATTCGATGTATAAGTCATTCAAATATAATCATTTCGAACCATTGCCTTTTCAATGATACCTTTCAATAAAATTCCTTGATCAAAATATCCTCAAGATTTATCCACCGGAACTCAGTCCGTAACTCAGAAATTACCGTGCCGTACAGGAGGAATATCAAATATTTCTAATAAATGCAGTAAGAGATCAGTAGGAATATCCACATTTAGAACAATGAAATAAAATGCAAAGACAAGTGCATGACATCACCCTTCATGCTTTTACTCTCATCCTCACCAAAACAAGTGCACGACATCACCCTTCGTGCTTTTACTCTCATCCTCACAATAAATAAATAGATACGATACGACATTATCCTTCGTGCTTTAATATCATAACATGGCACGACATTATCCTTCATGCTTTAATATCATAACATGGCACGACATTATCCTTCGTGCTTTAATACCATAACATGGCACATCATCACCCTTCGTGCTTTAACACTCTCATCCTCACAATACACGCCATCACCCTTCGTGCTTTACACTCTTCCTCACCAAAACAATATCAAGAACAACAGCTTGGCAACGAAAAACCAACAATATGACCCATAAATCACCACATCCCGGCAAGGGAGTCAACAATACAAACAATATCATTAACAACATAACCAGTAATAGAAACCACAACATCTCGGCAAGGGAGTCAACAGTACAAACGATATCATTAACATCATAAACAGTAATAGAAACCATCACATCCCGGCAAGGGAGTCAGCAATACAAACAATATCATTAACAACATAAACAGTAATAGAAACCATCACATCCCAGCAAGGGAAACAGTTATAACCAATATCACTTAAACAGTCAACTTCACGGAGTAACACTCAACTTAAACAAAGGCCCAGTAATAGGCAACATCAAGGAAATACCAATAATATATATGTCTAACAATTAGACCTAAGTGGCACTTAAGGGAATAGTCATTTAATCACAATGTAAGACTCGCAGGCATGCTTGACTCCAACGAATAGATATTCCAACTACGGCTAGTCAACTATAAGGCTAGATGACACTAATTATCGTCAATTAGGCAAAATAGGAAGAAAATATAGCATGATGATAAGAGAAGTAGAATATTCAGTTAAGTCAAGTAAAGTCAAATAGCCAACGAAAGAATTCAAAAACAAGTAATTCTAATTTAAATAGGAAGGGATGAAATTAACAACCAAAAATTCAAATGTAACAATTACAAATCATACACAGGTAGTATAAGAATCTACGAATCCTAAAAGGGCAATCTAATTGCAAATAAGTACGAGTACACACTCGTCAATTCGCATACTCGGACTATAATAAACAAGGAAGACTCAATCCTAAGGGATAGTTCCCCCACACAAGGTTAGGCAAGATACTTACCTCGACTCCAAGAATCCAAATCAAGCCTCTAGCACCATTTTTCCTTTCGAACCCGACTCCAAATCAATTGTATCTAGACATAATTGACCCAATAACATCAATAAATGCTAAACAATTCAATTTCAATGCTTAATTATAGAATTCCCAACATTCTTCCTAAAATTCTAAAAATCGACCCCAGGCCCGCTTGGTCAAAATACGAGGTCCGGACCAAAACCCGATCACCCATTCACCCACGAGTCCGAATATATAATTTGTTTTGAAATCCGTCCCAAAACAAGGTCAAATTCCAAAATATTCAAAAAGCTCTAACTCTACCCAAAAATCCCAATTTCTACCTTTGATTTCATATTTTTAGGCCTAGAATCTAATGGGTGTTGATAAAAATGGAAGAAAATAAGTCAAGAATTACTTACGTAAGAGGTTATGGTGAAGAAGTGCCTCAAAAATCGCCTAAGAGCTTTGGAGGAGAAGAGTTTTATGAAAATGGTGGAAAATCCCGTATACATTCTATTTTTGGACATTTAAAATAGCTGGACGAATTTCTTCTCCGTGTTCGCGGGCCCCAGGCCGCGTTCGCGGAGGCTTGGTTACACAGACCTATGTGTTCGCGGTTGTGGGGCCGCGTTCGCACAGGGTAATTTACCCACCCCCAGGTTCCCCCTTCTTAAGATGTGCGTTCGCAACCTAAATGGTGCGTTCGCATAGCTGCAAATAGACTACCCTCCGCGATCGCATCTTCCTGGGTGCGTTCGCACAAGCCTAGAACTACCCTGGCCCCCAGACCTCTATAACCCTGTGCGTTCGCACTCCCTTGAGTGTGTTCGCATAGGGAAAACCCCTGGACACCAGCAACAACACTTCAATTTCTTAATTATACCACCAAAATAACATAAAAAACAACGAATTAAATCCCAAAATCAGTGAAATTTTTTAAAACTTCTTTAAACTTCAATTTTTTCATTTTTTATCCGAATCATGCCAAACGAAGTCCGTTTATTTTCAAATTTCACAGATAACACATATAAAATATATTGAACCAGTTCCGGGCTCCGGAACCAAGATACGGGCATGATACCACAGGGTTCACCTCAAATTTCATTTTCAAAAACCTTTATATTTTTCAGAAAATAATTTTCTTTAAAAATTCATTTCTCGGACTTGGGACCTCGGAATTCGATTCCGGGCATACGCCCAAGTCCCATATTTTCCTACGGACCCTCCGGGACCGTCAAATCACGGGTCCGGATCCATTTACCAAAAACGTTGACCGAAGTCAACTTTATTCAAATTTCTAACACAAAATTATCATTTTTATCAGTTTTTCACATAAAGGCTTCCTGGCTACATGCACGGGCTGCACACACAAATCGAGGTGAGATAGAAGAAAGTTTTCACGACCTCAAAACATAAAATTAACTAGGAATATACGGGATGACCTTTTGGGTCATCACAAGATTGTGACTCAATCTTTGAATGGAGCAATGTTGCATCTTAAAAGGAGTGAGTAGTAAGTGATTGGTAGACCTTTACTTACTAGAGTGGGTGGGATACAATTGCTTTGTTGTACGGCTACCATTAAAAGGGAATGAAAATTGGGTGAATAACTATGATTAATTTTTTTATTACCACTAAATTGGATGAATTAGGACAAAGAAGAAAATAGTACTCTAACTAATTATAGTAGTAGTACTTTATCCATCTCATTTTATACGACGGTATTGGAGAGCAACAAGAAAAGAGAGATTTTTAGATTATACTAAATTCGTAAATAAAATTTGTGATGTAAAACATATCATGATATTTCAATTATTATGAATACGTGTCATTAAAAATAAAATGGAGCATTTTGAAGAGTTTCTAAATATATAACTGTGATATTCTTTTTTGTTGGAACAAGATTCTTTGGCAATATATATTTAGTACTACATTTGTGTGGTTTATAAACTATTGTCGTCTTCATTACTTCAGAAAAAAGTATTTGGTAGGTACTTGGATCATTTTCTCAAGATTCAATATCTGACTAAACATGTGATTTAATGGTATAATCTATTGTTGCATTGTTGTTATTATTGTGACTTTTATGATGGTCCCATTCAGTACTCAACAGCTATGAATTTTGTAATACTAATTTCTTCGCATTGGTCATTAATTAATTAATGCCTTATATAATTACAAAGTATATACCATATATATCCTGTTAGTGATTAGCGGTCCAGGGGTCACCTTTTCCTTTGCAACGATAGTAATGTTTAAAATTTCTGAATGGCAACATTAGTGAGGGATACTTAAATTTTTATAAACTGCCAAATTAAAGGTTTTCCCAGCAAGTAAAACGTATAATAATTTCACATTTGTCTATTTAAACACTAGCTGCATGCATATTGTTTTTTCTTTACCATGTGTTTTCTTCGATTCGAAGTAATTAATTAAGAGCACCAAGTCTTCGAGTCGAACTATATATATATATAGAGAAAGAGTCCAAGGCAAAAATAATAGTAGTACGTTCGTCTATTGCTTTATAAACTAAAAATCTTTCTTTGCCCCTCCTCCCCTTTCCAACCCAATCATTTGAGTGTTTAATGAAAAACATGGATTTCAAAAGGTATCAAAAACATGGATTTCAAAAGGTATCAATTGGTCAAAAGGTATACCTTGATGATCAGGGTTTTTCGATACTTATGCTTGTGTGAGATAATATTGTCAAGATTATAGACGTGGACTAAGCTCTGTATCTCTTCCAACGGAGGACTCAACAACTTCTAGAAGATGGAGTTCGTAGAGAGAGAGAAATCAGAGTTGTAGAGAATCTCTGACTTTGTAAAATGAAACTCTAATGTTTGTATTGAGTACTGTTCAGTTATATAGAGGTGTACAATTAGGATACCACTGGCAAGAAAATAACAGAATAAGCCTCCACTAACAAATCTGCTAAGTGCTACAAACTATACTAACAGACACTAACTATACTAACTAATAATGTGCTGATTCAACGTAATTACAATATAAATATAGTCTTAATACCCCCTGCCCCTCAAGTTGGATGTGAGAAGATCACACCCAACTTGCCAAGAACAACACAATGCTTGATCCCAGTGAGAGCTTTGGTGAGCACATCTGCAAGCTGCTCTCCAGTGCCAATGTGGTGCAAAGAGATGAGGCCTTCCTGAAGCTTGGTGCATACAAAATGACAGTCTATTTCAATGTGTTTGGTTCTTTCATGGAACACAGGTTCCTAGCAATATGAAGAGTAGAGAGGTTGTCACACAAATATTGGCAAACAAACAGGCACAATGAGTTCCTCAAGTAGTCTGGATAGCAAAACAAGTTCACCAACAACCTTTCTGAGGGCTCTACATTCTGCTCCTGCTGAGAAGAGGGAGATGATTTCCTGTTTCTTGAAATTCCAGCTGATAGGGCTGCCACACAAAAATACAACATAACCAGATATTGATCTTCTAGAGTCAGGGCAGGCTGCCCAATCAGAATCACAATAAGCAATAACTGAAAGATCATCTGCATTGCTGAAATATAGACCCAGAGTAAGGTCGTTCTTCAGGTATCTCAGCATATGGTAGGTTGCATGCAAGTGAGGCTCCCTAGGATCTTGCATAAACTGACTGAGATGTTGAACTCCATATGTTATGTCTAGCCTAGTATTAGTAAGGAAGTTCAGTTTTCCAACTAACTTCCTATAGATTGTAGGATCATACATTGGAGCCCCCTTTTTAGCTTTCAATTTTATTGTAGGATCAAGGGGAGAAGTCAAGCTTGGGGAATGTAGAAACTCATATTCCTTTAGCAAGTCTAGGATAAATTTTCTCTGTGAAATGATAATGCCATCTGATTTGTAAAGGATTTCTAGCCCTAGGAAGTAATGTAACTTCCCCAAATCCTAAATTTTGAACTTGTCATGTAGGAAAGCCTTGAGCTAGTTGATCTCTTCTGAATCAGTCCCTGTGAGCAACACGTCATCAACATACAATACTACAAAGGAAAGAGAGGAACCTTTCTTCCTCTTGAACAAGTATTAGTCATGTATATATGGAATATGTCTACCCTCTTGAGTACAGGACTTCAGTCAACTTATCATACCATTGTCTACTAGCCTGCTTCAATCCATAGAGAGACTTGTTCGGCTTGTAAATTAACCCTTTATGCACTTCAAGACCTGGAGGATCTTGCATATACACCTCCTCGTGTAAATCTACATGGAGAAATGCATTATTCACATCCAGTTGTGATATTTACCTTTTTTTTCCTTTGCTGTTACGGCAATGAGGGACCTAACAATTCTCATCTTGACTACTGGGAAGAAAGTCTCTGTGTAGTCTATACCAGCTTGCTGAGTATATCTCTTTACAACTACTCTTGCTTTTTACCTTTCTATACTACCATATGCTTTATGTTTTGCTTTATATACCCATCTACATCCAATAACATATTTTCCTTTAGGTAAGGGGACTAGGTCCCATGTGTTATTAGCATACAATTCCTCAAATTCCTATGTCATGGCACTTTGCCAAGCAGGATACAAGGCTGCTTCTTCATATGAAGTTGGTTCTCTATCATGAAAAGTGTTCTTTACAACATGTTGACTATCAGGTTATAGGGCATCATAAGTAATGTGGTTATTATGAGAAAACATAGAATGTAGGGAGAAATAGAATTAGACTTAAGTTTGGTAGAGTGAAAACATAATCATTCAGATGTGAGGGCAGTTTGTGCTCCCTGTGAGATCTTCTGTGTCCTAATGGTTCTTCTATTGAAGGCTGAGGTGATGTTGTGTGTTGAAGGTGTTCAATGTGGACTGTCTCGTGTGAAGAAGGTGTAGGTGAGGCAGAAAGAGGTGGTACATCAGTGAATGGAAGGTTTGTGTTCTCCTGATCACTAATGCTGTGAGGTATACAAACATCAGTGTGATCAGGTGAGTTATCAATGGATGGTACATCATGAAAAACAAGTGAATGTTGTCCACAACAGGATTGAAGGTAAAAAGAAAGATAGATTCATAAAAGGAAACATCTCTAGACATATATATTTTCTTAGTGGCCAGACTTGGTACCTTATACCCCTTTGTGCTAAAAGGATATCCTCAAAACACATGTGGAGTAGTCCTTGGCTCAAGTTTGTTTCTGATAGGCTTTGGTACAGCGGGATAACACAAACACCCAAAACTCCTCAAGTGAGAATAATTGGATTTCTTTCCATACAACAATTCAAAAGGACATTTTTTCTTTAGAGGAGTAGTTGGAAGTCTGTTATTGAGAAAGGTTGCTGTAAGTATACATTCTCCCCAATATTTTCAATGGTAGTTTGGATTGAAAGAGTAGTGCCTGGCCACTTCAAGAAGATATTATATTTTCTTTTCACCACTCCATTTTGTTGTGGTGTATAAGGACATGTCTTCTGGTGGTTTATTCCTTTTGATGGAAAAATGAAGTTACTTCATTGCTAGTAAGCTCTAGGCCATTATCAAACCTTACATATTTAATAGTGGTTTGGAGTTGGTTTTCTAGCATACTCACAAAAGCCTGTATGACTTATAGGGCATTACTTTTGCAACTCAAGAGATGGGTAAAAGTGGACCTACTATAATCATCTACTGAGGTAAGGAAGTATTTGAAGTTATTATGTGTGGCCACATGGTAGGGACCCCACAGATCTACATGAAGTATTTCAAAAATTTTAGTGGTGTCAGTTGTTCTTTGAGGAAAGGGAAGCCTAGATTGCCTGGCCATAGGATAAATGGTACACATGAAAGGTTGTTTGGTAGAAAAGGTTGTGAGTATAGTAGAAATACCTCTCATTTTACTGAAGGGTACATGACCAAGTCTGAAATGCCACAGTAGATCCACATTATCACTAAGAGATGAGAAAGAGGACAAACCAGAAACACTGTCTTTATTATTGCAATTGTAAATTATTTCAATACAGAATGATTGTAGAAATGAGATAGAAAGTGTACATCATTCACATTATCAAGGGAGCTCACATTTTTGTTCAGGTGCAAGACTACCTTTCTTCATACACTTAGAAAAGAGGAAGTACAGTCCATCATACGTCTTACCAATCTTCAAAGGCCTCTTCAAGGGGCCTGCAGTAGACAGGAAGTGTCAGAGAAGGATGCAATGCATTTGAGATGTATTGCTAAGGAACTGATAGAAACTAGATTGAATTTGAAGGATGGAACAAACAAGACTTTGTACATAATAATTTTAGGTGTCAATGGCACATCTCTGATTTTAGTTACTTTAACTTTGTAACCATTTAGATGTTTAACTATCAGAGAATATGGTAAGCTTATAATGTTTTACAAGTGAGTTTTGTTAAAATTCATATTGTGTGATTCCCCAGAATCTAATATCCACAAGTCAGATTTTGCACTAAAACATTCGCATGATGGATTATCAAATTCAATTGAAGAGGTGCAAGCGATCATACGTGTTGTTACACCCCATATTTTCATATGTGAGAGTACGTCGTAAGTCAATTGATTAAGCTCAGAAATGATATCATCTTTGAAAGTTCATAAAATAAGTTAATCAAGTTACCTTGGAGGTTACAAATCTTTATGATCATGAATAACTAGAACCAAGAGGTTGGAAGGCTTAGAAGCTAAACGAATTAAAAAAAAAAAAGTTTCGTCGAAAGTCGACAAGTTGGAATGTTATAACATGTACTTTTGGGGTGAGACTAGTGTGATTAACATCATAAGGAAGTTATGTTATGTGTTATTTGAGTCGTATGATATTCTTGTATTTTGTTTTGAAGTCAAGCGAGTTGTGGAACAAAAGTTGGCAAAGGTCATCACTAGTTACATTCATAAATGTGCTGAATACTAGGCCAGATGTAGCTGAGCTTTTCTACAAATATACTTAAAATTACAGTGTGATCTACCTACCAAATTTAAGATCTACGAGTCTAGTTTCTAACTCATTTAACCGTTTGTCTATACTACATGGGAGTAGATAGATATTAGCATTTTCCCGAGATTGCATAAGCAGCTCCCATGGGACCCACAAAGTCGGTGTAAAACTCCAGCTTGTATTTAAGTCAATTATAAATCATTTTAACTCATTATTTTCGTCCCAAATAGTTCCTAAATTCTCTCCAAGGGTTCCTCCATGATTCTCGGGTGTAAACCTAAGATAAAAACATGATATCAACGGTAGAAACCACGTGGTGCTTGCTAGATTGTAGTTCTTCATCGTGTGGCTGTTTTGGAGGGTTCCTCAAAGTGGTGTAACTCAGGTTTCATGTTGTTTTTGTTGATTAAGTTAATAATCAGTATCTCCTTCATATATATTAGATTTTCAAGACTAACTACAAGTGTTTACACACCAATTTGAACACCAAAAGTTGATTCAAGAAGAGAATACAACACCTATAGTGTTGTGGTGTCATTGAGGATAGTTGTGGGCTGTGCTTGGCTGAAATTTCGTATTGTTTCTACTTATTAAGGTGAGTATAACATCCTACTACATGTACTTGAATTTTTTTGTGTGTTGGTTGCATTATTTGAGATAAATACTACAAGAGGAGACTTGAAATATTTTGAGATGTTATTGTTTTTAATGGACTATTTTGGAAAGGTTGTTTCCATGAACTTTAAATGGTTGGAAACTTTTGAGGCACTCACCCTCAGAGGCACTCAGATGTTACAAGTTGTATTTTCTCTATCTCTCTTTACATTACCGTTCTTATCTATGATTTCTTGCCTTACATCTTCGGTACTTTATTCGTACTGACGTTGCTTTTGCCTGGGGATACTGCATTTCATGCTCACAGTTCCTAATAGACAGGTTGACAGTCCTCCTAGTAGGCTATCAGCTCGGCAGAAGGTGTTGGTGCACTCCACTTGCTTCGAAGTTTCCTATTTGGTCAGTATGCTTTGGACACGTATTGATTGGTATTCCGAGGCCTGTCCTGACCTTTATGACGTTTATGTATTCTTAGAGGCTTGTAGACATCTGTCATATATATGGATGATTGTATGGACTTGTCGGCTTATGTTTTGAGTGTACAAATGATAATTTCGATCGTATAGGCCCGTATGTTCATGTATGAGTTTGTATACCATGTTGGGTCGTCCTATGTCTAGTATTCCCTTATGTTTTATTCTAGTTATCTCATGATGAAAATTCTGGTCTACTTACCCATGATGGTATGATAAGAAAGATATGTTAAGTTGGTACTCGGTTGAGTAAGGCACCAAGTGCCCGTCGCGGCCCTGCGATTTGGGTCGTGACACCTTCAAAGTTCACGAAAGCTCCACTAGAAATATTTGCACCGGCTGAGTTTTCTCCAGTACTGCCAATCTAAAAATGCTCCAGCAGGTTGACAATTTGTCCATACTGCACCTTTGAAAGATTCATGCTTTGATTTTCTCATTGGTGTTATACCTCCTCTCCTCTATCTATGTTTGCAACTCCATTTGCCATAGTGTTCTTCTCTTTGTTGAACCTTGCATTGTTGTTGTATCCTCGAGAACTTTATTTGTACTATTTTGACCCTTGATTGAAGCCATAGGGGTATCCATGCAGCTTATAGCACTTGTCTTTGGTGTGACCTGGTAATTTGCAATGGTCACAAAAAGGACGGGGTCTGTTGTTTGTAATTTGATTTCTAGTTGAGTAGTTTGTCTTGAAGGTTCTTCCTCCTAGATTAGCATTTAATGCAGTAGAATCAACATTTAGCTGATTTCTTGGCCTAAATTCCCTCTGCCTTTCCTCCTGTATCAACAGAGCAAATGCATGTGCCATAGATGGAAAATGATTCATCATGAGTATGCTTCCTCGAACAACTGTAAAGACTTCATTGTGTCCATTAGAAATTGTATTAATCATTTATCTTGTTTTGCCTTATGCATACTTTCCTTTGGCCCACAGGTACATACACAACTATAATGAGTTTCGACGCTCAGAGTGTTCAATTCTTCCCAGAGCTTCTTCATTTTTGTGTAGTAGCAATGATATCAAGCACTCCTTGACTCAAGTAATTGATTTCTTTCTAGATTTGGTACAACTTAGCTCCATTCGTTTGATCATATCGATCCTCTATTTCCTTCCACAGTGCAACTGAATCATTCACATACTCAACACTGTCAACAATGTCCTTTGCTAGAGAATTTAGGATCAATGAGGTGACCATATTGTCACATCTCTCCCACTGACGAAAATGTGGAGATGTTGCATCAGGTCTCTTATTATTCCCATTAATAAAACCTAATTTGTTTTTCACTGAAAGAGCTGTCAATACACTTCTTCTCCAGGAACGATATTCAATTCCAACAAATGGAACATGTACTAGTGTGGAACCAGGACTATCAGAAGGATGTATGTAACGAGGGAGTTGCATCAATTACCGTCTGCGTTGTTGCCGTTATTGTTGTCTCTTCAGCCTGATCTACAATCGCCATCGAAACTATGCAAAATCAGCTAGATTGATGTTCGTGTAGCTGAAATGTAGCTTAATTTCTTCTATTTTTGATGAATCGTCACTGCATGTCCGATCGAGATTTTTTTCAAATTGCTGATTGACAAAGAACCCTAGGTTACTCAGTGATTAGAAACAACAGAAAATCAAAGAAGGGCGTGGTCGATGAGCCTCCACTCTGGTACCATGTCAAGATTATAGATATGGACTAAACACTGTATCTTCTCCAATGGAGGACTCAATAGCTTGTAGAAGATGGAGTTCGTAGAGAGGACTCAATATTTCGTGAAATGAAACTCTAATGTTGAGTACTGTTCAGTTATATACAAGTGTACAACTAGAATACAACTGGCAAGAAGATAAAAGAATAAACCTCCACGAATTAATCTGCTAACAGCTAACAACTATACTAATTGACACTAACTAATACTGTGCTGAATTTTAGCATAATTACAATAAAAATACAGTCTTAATAAATATGCACCCGTAAAATTAGTTGAGGATATACGCCCAAACTCGACGAGCACCACAGTTATTAAAAAAGGACAAGCTGCTGCAACAATCCCGGCATCTTTAAAGGAGTGAATAAACTATTAGTACTTGAAGAAATAATGGTCACCATGAAATTGGGCTGCTTATTATATTTAGTGGGATTTCATGGGTCCTCGTACAGTTGCGTTGTTGGATGGCTACCATTAAAAGGGAATGAAAGTGGCGTGATTAACATGACCAATATTTTATTATTACCACTAAGTTGGCCGAATATTTATTCCATTAGTGTTACTATAAGTACTAAAAATGCACATTTGGACCAAAAAAGTAAAAAAAAGAATAATAGTAGTACTCTTGCTAATAACGTAATATATTATTTTTAAGTTGCTCTATGTAATGGAGCTGTGTCTTGTCATATTCCCATTTTTTTATTACTATCTCATATTACACATTTCTCACATTTTTGCCACATTAGTACTCCCTACCTAATTTGGTTGTTTTGTGTTGGTTTACCGTTTATTTCCATTTTCATCACCATGAGATCTAACAAAGAAGCTTCGTGTTTATTTGAAGGTTTTGAGTTAATTCTCTATGCGTTAGAAACTAATTAAGTATAAATAATAATTTTTGACTTGGAATGTAATAAAATTGCGAGTTCGAACTCATAAAGTTCAAAATACTAAATTAATTTTAGCTTTGAAATGTTGACCAACAGAGAGGGCGGTTGGCGGATGTAGGCTTTCATCTACGGGTTCAATAGAACCTACAACTTTTGTGACATGAAGTATAAATTTGTACGTAAAAAATTACTAAAATCTCAACAAGTATTAAATTTGAATCCATAATTTTAATGAGTTGAATGAAATTCTTAATAGTAGAAGAAAACTGGAAACGTTTTATTAGTTAAACTATCGTGAAGGAATAGTCACCATTTAGTTCACTACAAATTGACATAGTATTAGTAGTTATTTGATATGCATACATGAGTAATATATACACAGGCTAATATGCTGCTTCAAGCGGATCAGTTAGGGGTAGAATTCAGCGGAACTCAACAATTTTGACTGAAATCTTATATTCGTCTTAAGAAATTAATTTTAATATATATAAATTATTAATTTAGAACCATAAGCTTGTTCGAATGCACCTTAATTTGTACTAATACTTAATAACTCTCTCTATGGTAAGAATGCATTCACATGATAATCTCTCGGAGCTGACGACGAGCTCGCCACCGCCACCGGCAACTCGCCACACTTATGGCACCTGGTAACCACTGGGATTTGCCGGCACGAAGGGCAAGACGAGTGCGATCCCAGCCACGTGTCAATGCATCCTACGTGGAATCCATGGCCGCACTGCGGCAGCACTTTAATTTCGTCTCCGATTGCGAATTCCGTCAGGCAAATTGCACATTCTGAGAATTCCCTAGATCGTTCGAGTGTGTAACTGAACTTCGGAAGTGATTTGAGGACTTTCTTCTTCAAACCTTTGTTCGCCGGAGGAGAAGGAACAGCTGAATTCCCGGTGGCGAACCGTCGGATCCAGGCGCAGCGAGCAACGGAAACAAGGCCGAGTACGCAAATTAGCCCGCAGAGGAGGGCAGCTAGGATTACGACGAAGTCGGAGTCGACGATGTTGATTCCCGAGGACTGCTTCGGCAGCGGTGCTGGTGATGCCGGCGAATTAGTGCCGCCGGGATTAAAACGTGAAAGATCAGTACTCATGTGGAGAGTGTGAGTGGAAGCTAATGGAGGTGGCGTTTTCCAATGCGGAAAGGTAATTAGTTGGTTTTTGGCTGGTACTTGTGCTTAATCAGCTTTTGTTGGAGTTTTATAGAGGAACATAGATTTTCTCACTTACTCCCATTTTACTATTCCAATATATGTGACACCTTTGATTTTGCACGAAGTTTAAGAAAAAATAAAATTTTTTAAAATTTATAACTTTAAACAAATCAAAAAAGATGCGGAGTATTTGTATGATTATAAAAAGTTCTTATTAAAGTTATAATTATAAGTTTAAGCTAAATTATTTTTAAATTTAGAAAGAGGTCAGTTTTTTTGAAGCATACCAAAAAAAGAATATGTTCACAAAAATCGGAACGGGGGAATATTTCAGTACACATTTCGTCCTATGTGATATGCATTTTATTTTAGTATGTGCCATATTAAATATCATACTTTTTAATTAAAAGTTTAAATTTAAATTTTATATTTTATATCTAATTATATAATTTATAGTCACATAGATATTTTGATTTGTTTTAGTTTACATGTTTGAGATTTTCTTCTTCTTAAAGTTGGTGCATAGTCAAATATTATCACATAAATTAGGGCTATGGGAGTATTACATTTTCTATTAAAAAAAAGAAAAAGAAAACCAAAAGTAAAACTGAAATAAGTTATTTTGGCTCAATTTTCTTTTCATTTTTTTTAAATTTCGGTTTCCGATCCGGTTTGGACATAATCGGACCTTCACAAATTGGGCCTCTAAAAGAACATACATTTCTACTGATTATTTTGTACATATGAAAATTAGTATAATTAAAATATTGTCTGTATTCATGTCACAGCAGAATTATATGTGAGTCTCAGTTCTGCAATAGTCTTCGCCCAGCCATTTTTGTCCCTTTCAAGTTTCAACCAGGGCGGAACCAGCTTTAAGGTTATGGATTTTCGTGAACTTAGTAGCTTTTGCTCAAAGTATATATTTGTATTAAAAGTTTACTAAAAATTTAACTAAAAATTCAGTTATTATTGTACTAGTTTCTCGATACGTGCGTTGCACGTGTATAGCACGCTAATTAATACTGACATTTTCAAGTATAACAAAAAAAATAAAAAATAAAATAGTTATTTACGAGTATCGACATCAGAGATTTCAAGTGTAGATTGATTGAATTGAATTACAATAAGAATGGCGTAACGCAGAGAGAGCTAGTCCTGCCTTTACTCCATAAATCTTAGGAACATATTATGTACATCTGTCCGAGCTAGTCCCGTATTTGACTTAGATTTTAAATGTTGCCAAATATAATATCTAGATTTTGTTTAATGAAGACCGTTAATGATTGGATGGTGAAACAAGATACTAAACTTAAGTTTGTCCTAATACAAAATATATAATCTCTAGATTTTGTTTTATAAAAATGATAAAGATTGGATGGTGACACGAGATACTGAACTGAAGTTCGTCTTAATACAAAATATATAATCTCTAGATTTTGTTTTATGAAGACCATTAAAGATTAGATGGTGACACGAAATACTAAACTGAAGTTGGCCCTAATACAAAATATATAATCTCTAGATTTATTTTATGAAGACTGTGAAAGATTGGATGGAAACATGAGATACCGAACTAAAGTTGATCCTAATATAAAATATATAATCTCTAAATTTTGTCTTATGAAGACCACTAGAGATTGGATTGTGACGCGAGATACTGAAATGAAGTTGGTCCTAATACAAAATAAAGGGCCAAATACTTATTTTATTTTTATTTTGTTTGAAGTGTTTGATTTAGCACGATGTTTACAAAAAGAATTTTAAAACTGAAAATCCGATCTTAATTCAAAGGGTACTTATGCCTATTTTCTTATACTAGTTTTTCGATACGTGCACTGCACATGTATTGCACGCTAATTAATACTAACATTATCATTAATATTAAAATATATGTACGATAAATTATACTAACTTTGAAGGAAAAAATCGAAGTTCAAACTGATGAACAGTGAACCAATTCGGCTGACTTGATTCTTAAAATTCTGAATCCACCTCTGATTTAAATCACCAAAAGTTAAAAATTACTGAGTAGGTGGACGTAGTAGAAAAAAAAAAAAAGTGAAGGTTTTCTTTTCTTGATAAAGTGAAGTTGCTCCCATGCATTTTGTTTTTGTGGATAATAAGTACGTAAATGATTTGTAACTCTTGACCTTTTACTGTACCACACGGAACATTATCAATATCTTGATAAGGCCTTGTGGTATATGAACTAAATTGACTTGAGTAGGCACGCAATTAGATCCCTATTTGAGCACGTCTCCATATGGTTAATATTTGATGTTTAGTCTACCGAATTTGAACTAGTCAAGCTAATAAATTCCAAATATCAAATGGTGAAACCAAAAAAATACTTGATCAAAGTCCACATAATTAATCATTCCAACCATTAGGCCACAAGAAGATAGAGACAGAAGAAGCCGTGCAATTTCTTGCCAAAGTCTCAATCGCAAACACAAGAATGAGGCGCATACACATTTTTCTGAGGCTGGAGATAGCAAGAAACTGCGCAGAAACCGATCGAACTCATCTGCCAATGGACAAGATTCTCACTAGCTAGTCAGGTCAATGTCACTTCATTCAATCTTCAGGGTAAAGAGCTACATATGCCCAAATGCCAACCAGTTGCAAGTCACTACTGGCCATATGGCGCTATTTCAAACATTTGGGCTGCACTATCTGCTTGCTTTTCTAATATAGAGATTGCCACTTATATTTATTTTGAAGATATGACATTGGTGGGAGACTAGCCCCACCGGAGAAAACCACCATCTCAAGCATGCATATTTTCAACATTGAAGTTGTTGACTTTTGTGTCTTGAATTTTATGGTGGTGTGATCTGACCTCAGAAAGCCCGCGTTGTGGACCAGCGAATAAAATCTCAGAACTGAATTTTGGCACTGCCCGGTTACAGAAGAGCTTCTGAGGATTTGATGATCATTTGAGCGTGGTCGGGGAAAACTCCTGAGAGTTGTGCGATCCTAGCGTGACCAGAGCGCAAAAGGACATTTTTAGATCTCTTATATGTAAAAGACATATGTCTTGCGTGTAATAAAAACCAATCTCTCAGGGGAAGGGCGGACAATATACAGTAGATACTAGAGAGCAACATGAAAAGCAATCCACTAACTACTTCCTTTCCAGCCTAACTAGGTGTAGAGCAAGTGTCTTTTGAATGCAAAAAGTAATAATATAGCCATGTGCACACATATCACTGACTTAAGATCGCCATTATAAGGTGCATAAGCTACAATCAAGTAAAAAATCTTCTGTATAAAACATTTTCCTGTGATCTAAGCACCTGCTGCAGGTAAAATTTACCTGTACTGGATTTTATGAACTGAAAGAGAAATTTACAGTCAATTTGCATTAAAAGCAGCCTAGGTCTTAATCTTTCACAATAGATTACTGGAATTAATAAAGGGATCGGAATGCAAGATGCTCAAATAATGTGTCATCAACAATCTTATCTATTGTTCTAATAAATAATGATAAGCTTATACATGATCACAATTGCATGAAATTACGAAAAGTAAGTGTATATACAATCTCGACGCTAATATACATCCTTGTTTTTTGTTTTCCATATAGACCAAATACAGATTTCTGAAACAAATCGATGGTTCCTTGATCCAGGTTACAAGCAGCCAAAGTACAGAGAAAGAGCTGTCTACAGCATTCTTGCAAATCCATTGAAGTTCTTCTTGATTCATTGAAACATCATCTGAAATACCAAAAATGTTTGTATTCTTATAAACTGTGCTTAATGTGATAAGAAAAGAAGGAATTCTGAAGGGATTTAGGATATATAAATGGAGGTAAAGCGAGAAACCTTTTACACTATCAGGTCATTTAAAAAATAACTACGTGTAACTGTCCGTAATAAGTGGAGCTACCTGAAAAATAATGTAAGCAACCTGCTGTACCAAGTTAAATTATACTCATCTTGTATGTCAATAGGTATAAGTTAAATCCATATCTCTTTTGACCTTTTGCATGCTTTGTCTCTAATTTATAACTAACCGAAAGATCTGTCAACACCAATTAGAGTACTGAAAAGGTTATCCTTAAAAGGTAGTTCACTTATCTCTTCTGAACAAACAAAATGGTGAAATAGAGAAATGGTGAAAATTTAATAAGGTAACTTTCAAATCTTCCCGAAGTAGAAAAAGAAAGAAAGAAAGAAAGAAAGGAGAATGTAGACTGAGAAGCTTTAAATGTATTCCAAAATTATCTTCCATCAATCTGCCTTTGACAAATTAAAGAATTACTATAATGAAGAAATGGTTTAAAAAAATGGAAGAATTTTCGTGACGATAACAGGTTTTAACATTATGTTTTTGTGCAACTTCTTTTCTAGAATTCGCCATTATCAGAAAAAGAACAATGTGGTCAAGATGTTTTCTTACCTCATAATCAAAAGCTGAATTGACTGATATCCTCTGTTGTAACATCCAAACAAAAAACGCACCTCCATTTTCATTATTTTGTGAGCAGCCCCCGATCTAGAAATCTAGCAGATTGATCATGAAAATAAGTTAAAATGTAACGGAGATGTTTTCAAAACTTCGCTTTCTTGTACTGCCATTAGACTCTTCTGGTGATGAGGACTTTTGCTTGCCAGTGTATGAACCACCTCTATGTGGACCTGAGTTTTGTGCTTGAGCGACAAGATAGTCAAGTGCAGTAACAATATCGCTGATCATGGGGCGAAAATTGGCTTGTTCCTGAAGACACATTGCAGTAATAGCAACTGCATGGTGCAAACAGCGAGCAGAAAACTGACCATGCAACGACGGGTCAACCATATGAACATACTTCCTCCGGTCCTTGAGGAAAGGACTAGACTGCAACCAAGTCAAGTGTTTCTTAGATAAAAANAAAAAAAAAAAAAAAAAAAAAAAAAGTTTCATAATCCATCGTTCTTTTGAATTAAAAATCATTAATATGATCTAATTTTTCAAGAAGGATTTGGTGCAAGCTTGGCAAACCTGGAGATGCAATTAATCTTGAAAGTTATCAACTAAGTCTGAATCAGGTAATACAGAGATTCATCAACATACTAGTGTTTCATTTGAAATAACAGCCAAATTGTTGCAGTAATATGAATAGTAATAGTTTCTACTTAGAATGTATTCTTATAGAATCGGTTCAAAACCCCTAATAGACTTCAGTTTTGCTCAAATAAATTGTGAGAAAAAGTGACAGCGCCCGCGTGATGTGAAGTACATAACTCTCTAAATCCAAATACATTTAATAAGCAAATGAAATAGCGTTAGATGTTATCTGTCGGGCAATAATAGAATCGATCAGAAAAGGAGAAGCACTGAGCTGGTCCAGAATAGAGATCAGTAGTTAGTATTTGGACATAGATAATATAACTCACCCAAACAACAAGGTTCTGTTCTCCAGGTTTCTTAGAGGTGTCATAAGCCTTTCGTCCCGTTATTAGCTCCAATAGAACGACACCCATGCTATAGATGTCAGATTTCAAAGTCAACTTTCCGGTCATCGCATACTCAGGGGCACAATATCCATAGGTTCCCATCACTCTTGTTGAAACGTGAGTGTTGTCACCTACAGGTCCAAGCTTTGCAAGTCCAAAATCTGAGAGCTTTGGATTGAATTCATTGTCCAATAATATATTTGATGATTTCAAATCGCGGTAAATGACAGGTGGATTTGCTTTGTGTAGATACTCAAGTCCATGAGCTGCGCCTGCAGCAATCTTTAGTCTTGTTCTCCAATCCAGTGGTTCAGTTCCTGGTTCTAAATCTTTGAACATCACAATAACAGACAGTTAAAGTACATCCCCAAAAAAGGATCACTACAGTAATAACACCAAAACTAAAGGAGCAGTTACGACGATATCAACCAATTATCATATTAATAGAGGGCCTAGAGGCACGCTAATGAGACATGAACTTAACTTGTCCAGGCAAATACTAAAGCCATTAAAGGCAACTCAGAAGTTAGAGAAGAGGTTCTTGAATTAACATCTCATATGCTATGAAAACAAAAGCTATGCTTACTGAGAACTTGGCCACAATAATACTAGGACAAAGCCATAACTTATTAGTGAGCTGGACAAAAGGGCAGTCCGGTGCACTAAGCTCCCGCTATGCTTGGGGTCTCGGGAAGGGTCGGACCACAAGGGTCTATTATACGCAGCCTTACCCTGCATTTCTGCAAAAAGCTGTTTCCACGGCTTGAACCCGTGACCTCCTGGTCATATGTGAGCTGGACAAATTCTGTTTTAAATGCCAGAATCATACATTACTGTCGAGAAAGCTTCCAAATTCTGTTGGAAGACGAATAACTTGTCTAGTAAAGCTTAGGCAACAAAACTCAAAATCGATTATACAAGCAAGAAAAGTTCTAGAGATATATATTACAAGTGGTGGTTGGCAGAATCAAAAGTACCAAAAAGATGATTCTCCAGGCTACCCATTGGCATGAACTCGTAAACCAACAGCCTCTGATCTCCATGAGTGCAGTATCCAATCAGGTTGACAAGATTTTTATGATGCAATAAACTCAACATTAGGACCTCCACAATAAATTCTTGGTTCCCTTGAAGGCCCTCGAGATTAAGTTGTTTGATTGCGACAATCTGTACATATAACCAAAGCACAAGGAAACACAATATATCATCCACAACCAGGTGTAGAGCTATAGCGAGCGAAGAGTGGTCATGTAAACACCCCTTCGCTGGAAAATTATACTATTGTGTATATATAGGTCAAATATTACTCTTTATACATATACATCAAATCTTGAACACCCTAAGCAAACTCCTAACTTCGCCGTTGCTACAACTGCCAGCCACCCTAAAATTTTTCTCTTTTAATAGTGAAGATAGTTAAAAATAAGTTGTTTTCCAACATTGATCATGTAAAAACCATCTTTTTTTCCCCTGTCTTGTATCAATTACAAAGACTAATACAAAGTAAATTAACCATGGGTGCATAGTAAGTTAGAAAACTTAAATGAGAATTGAACCAGCAAAATTTGGAAAGGAGAAAACTTGCCAGGCTAGAATCGAGGCGGCCTTTGTAAACACATCCAAAACCACCTTCTCCAATAAGATTAGTGTCCTTAAAATTCTGAGTTGCTGTGGCTAGTTCCTTGAATGTGAAACTGCGAGCGACATCGCTGTTCTGATTGTTACTTTCCCCACTTTTACCTTTCGAAGAACCTTCCTTTCTCCCATTTCCTATGCATGAATAGTATCCAATGTTCCATAAAAATGGGGAAAAAAAAAAAATTTAAACACATTTGATTAAATTCTGTCTCTCCCAAATGTAATTAGAATCTCAGACATTCTTAATAATACAATTAAATGATATCCTTACCACTTCCAGAATCACTAGATTCCCCCCTCGCGTGCACTGCAAACGCAAAATTTGCAGATTATAGCAAGAACATAAGCACATTGTATTACATCTAAGATATCATAATTAAAGAATTGATAGTAATAGCCATATAAGTATCAGATATTGGATTTTGAGACTATGTTGCTCGGATCCTTCAAAATTGCATGTGTCGGATCCTTTCAAAAGTTTCCATTTTGGATGATCCGATACAGATGCAATAATATTTTTGGAGTACGCGAACAACATAGTAATGAGGGCTGCATAGAAAATATAACAGGACAGATAGAATATGTAAACCTGCAGAACTGTTGGATCGTGGGACCATGTCTTCATCATATTCTCTAAAATTCTTAGGACGAGGGCTCATGCAAGAAAAGCAACTCATTTTTTTTTTCTTTTCCGTCTTTGATTTGGCTGATTATTTCCCAAACAAATGCAGAATTTTCAGAAACCAGAAAAGCCCACCTCAAATTTCAGCTAGAATTATTTGTTGATTACATAATTACAACAATTACAAGAACATAGCAGCATAATGAATATATACAAGAGAGAGGAAAACAAATAGGATGAATCAGAAAAACAAATGCAAATGGAGCTGATGAGGAGAGAGATGGTTTATTCCCTCTCCCTTTGGAAAATGAGTAGCCCCGACTCTATGACGAGAAAATGGTGAAAAATTAGAAAAAATAGTAAAGCTTTCACATTCATAGATATGCAAATACAGTAAAACAACCTAACAAAACATTAAAGGACAAATGTAATAAAGACAAGTATTGTTATTAATAATATGTTAAAAGTTTCCAAAAATTACACAAGGTGAGGAGAATATGGAACCAAAAATAGGTCCTAAATATTTGGGTCTGCTATGACCATATCAACAAATCAAGAAATTCTTCCAGCTCCTCGTTTAGCGCCAGCTTTAGCGGTAGCTCTTCTTTCACCACCACCCTCCCAAAGTAATTATTATTATTATTATGAGATCATTATATTTTGTGGCGAATGTAATGTATATAGTTTTTGGGTGACCTGATAGTATTTTATACTAATGATGTATAGAGTATTTTGCGGTGTTTCCTTTGACAAGGAGTCTATGAGAACAGTTACTTAGGACTACCGTTCTGTTGGAAGTAGATTCTGAGTAACATCATGTCAAAGGATTACAACGGACAAGGACCGATGTAACTTTTTCACTATATACGTGAGTGTCTGTACTAAATTTTGTCGTCTATTCTTTCTTTTCTTTTTATCAATCATCAACGTGAACATGTTGGTATCCTGTCGTGATCGCAAGCACGAGACTATATTTAATAGTTTCACCTAATCAACTAGCAGTACAGTTTTCCAAAAAAAGATATGCACACTGAAGAGAAAAATTCTAAAGCAACAGTATTAAATATCAAGAATGGACCACTGATCAAGACCTTTGTTCCATTGTGATGTTTTAGCTTCTATATCACACCAGAGAGGGTGATTTGTATAGTGTACAATTTTTCGATTAAACTGATTATGGAAGGACCTAGTTCTTCTAAGTGTTCTTTAACCTAGTATTGCTGAAATAGTAAATGCTAAAAGTAAAGAACATAAATATTTTACGTGAAAAACACCTGGCTCAAAAGGTGAAAAAACCACGACCTACTTCTCAGTAGGATTTTTCCAAACTCTCCACTAAATCACTGAACCAAAAACTACATTTACAAAACACTTTTGTAAACCTAGGATTAACTCTAATCCCGTTGTGGCAAACGACCTCTAATTGTTGCGACAACTTCAAGTTAACTCTAACTTGAATACTCTGAGTACCTATTACAATTGTCTCTAGATAAAGCTGAAAGGTACAATATGAAAACACCTACTACAATTGAACTAGAATAAAAGTCAGACACTTGGAACTGGTTCTTCTATCTGGTTCATGTAGCTTCAGGTTCGCACACTTGAATCACACACGAATTGCTTGCAAAATGCCTTGCTATTTTGTTCTCAACTCACGTTTAACTTCAGCTTTTGTGTGTACCTGTAGAATGAGAACATCCTGCAATATATAGAGTTAGTAGATGAAGAAATAACTAGAGTTTTAATGCTACTCTGCCTTGGTGGAAGAGTTCTAACTGATCTCAACTTCTAACTCCTCCCTTATCTTGGATAGTAGTATCTTTGAGTAAGGAGTCCTTCTCCTTATCAATTATGCAACATTTTCGATTAGCAGATATTAATTATACCAAGTTAAGCTTATCTCCTTCACGTGCATCCCACATGCTCGAATCTGCACGTGTCTATGCACACAAGGGATGGACCTAGTTCATGCCTGAGCTTCCTTTGTCAATCTTGAAAAACCTTTACTTGGGCCAACAAATTCCCCCTTTTTGATGATGACAAACTCTGTGCTTTTTCATAAGCTTAGGCCCTGTTTCAACTTAGCTCAACATCAACACAATGTTAGAAACATTTTTCCTTTTTATCACTTATCATCAAGGACCAGGTTCATCAGATTATAAACATCATTGTTCAAAGTGTAAAACATAACCTTTTTTCCCCCTTTTGGCATCATCAAAAAGTTGTATTATGTAAGATAACCCAATTTTAAAATTTACTCATGGCCACTTGGCTACTTCAAATGAACTCATGGATTAATCATCATATATCATGCAAAGAAATTTAAACAAACAGTTAGAGCAAAAGATAGTGACTTTCATTGATGATTGATAAGATCCTACCACAAAGCATACGAAGAAATAAAAACACTGGAAGCATGAGCAAAGAAACAAAAAATCCCGAACTGGGTCACTGGTTGATCTACACAAGGCTAGGAGGCTTAAGGCTAGGAAGGATCAGGTGCTTGGTTTTTGGCTTGGAGTAATTTCATCATTTCCTGAAGAATGCCATCATTCTTCTCATTTTCTTTTGCCAGCTCAGTTCTGAGAGCATCTCTCTCAGTCTCCACCTCAGCCAACCTCTTCTTCAGCCTCTCAATATCAGTATCCTTAGTCCCACTTTCTTTCACCAAGGCTCGCACCTTGCTATTCACTGGTACTTTCTTGGATGAATCAGGTTCTTTAGGAGTGGTGTGGACTTCATAGTCATAAGCAAGCAGAGTATTTTCCCCAAAATGATCCTTGCTTGTGCCAACCTCTCACTTCTTCATAGGTAGCCTGAAATATGCAAGCACAACCATGCGAATGAAGCCATAGGGAATGTCATGAGTCTTGGTGCCATTTAGAACCCTATCGAGAAACTGGATTATAAATCTAGGCCAATTGATCTTCCTCCCACTGTCCAAACACTCCATGAGGACTAAGTCCATGAATGTGGCAATATGCCTCCTTTCCTGCATTGGCAGAGCACATTTGTTGACAAATTCGAACAACACTTTGTGGGGTGGCTTCATCTCACTCTTGTACGCAACCTTGGGCTCAATTTCCTTCTCATTATCACTGAATTTTCTGGTAATGGCAAGGGCAGTAGGAATATTTTCTAGGCTTGGCCACTTGAGCTTTTTATAGTCGTTGTACCCCTCAGCAGGTACACACAGAATTTCTCCCAACTCCTTCTTATCGAAGGTGACTTGCACTCCTTTCACCATACTGGTAACCCTTCCATCTTCACCTCATCATTTGCCATAAATTCAATAATTTCATTCTTAGCCAACCTGCCATCTATCTGAAGGGCCATGTCCTTCCAGCCTTGCAACTCCAACTTCTCCAAAAGCAACACCATTCCTTGCTCCTCCAAGTCCTTAAGGAGTCTACCCTTCAGAATTGTCCTCTTGCCAAATTTGGCCATCTTATCTTTCTCAGTGTCAGAATCATCTTCTTCCTCTCCACTCCATTCTTCTTCCTCCGCAATTTTCACATGTTTTGATTTCACAGTAGACCTAGTTCTTTTTTCCAAAGTGGATGGTTCAACATACTTTGAATCTAAAACAGACTTCTTAGTAGAAGTCTTGGCTTTCTTGGCTTTAGGAGTCAGAACCTCCACTTCTTCAGTCTCATCTTCATCTCGAAGGACCAGGTCCATCTCATCAATGTCAACAACCTCAATAGGCTTATCCATCTTCTTCTTTCCCTTAGTAACTGCTTTTTTTCTAAGGCTTTCTGCAGTTCTGCTTTATTTTTATTTAGCTGGCTTCTTGTGGCTCTTCCTCTTGTGGGAGGAATTTCATCAGTATCAGAAGGGGAAACTTTCCTTTTCTTGTTTTCCCTAGCAGTGCCAGGGGTTTTAGCCTTTGAACTCCCTTTCTTCTTTGGATTATAACTTTCAGTCTCTCTCTTTAGTAGGTCTGCAAGGGTTTCCTGTTCAGATAAAACAGGTGCATCTACATTTTCCCCAAGTTGAACCAGCCCTTCAGCAGCTTCTCCAGACCCACTTCCCCTTGTTTTCTTTACACTCTCCTCTACTCCAGCAGATTTTTCTCCCCAAAAAACCATTGCACCTGTGTATTTGGTTAAACTAACAGGAGTGGGTGAAGAATCAACTACTCTTTTACCCTTTCCCCTCACAGCACTCGTGACTCCCTTGCTCTCTTTTTCTTTTCCTTTTTCATTTTACCACCAGCTCCTCCAGAATCTGTAGTTTCAACACCTACTATAGACCGTACCAGTACAAACCTATTCTCCAGATTTGTAGCTGATAGATTATAAGTACCTTTGTTTTATGTTTTGATGATCTAACAAACTTAATATTAAGAACCAGATAAGGAACCTGATCCACATCTGGTTCACATTCTCAAGCGCATGGAAATAACCAGACTTAAGCTGGAGATGTTCGTCAGTATTTTAGAAGTTAAATAATCAACAAAGGGAGCAGATGGACTTCAGTTCCCCTGATGATTGTACCAAGTCAACTCTCCAACATCTGGAAAGTGACTGACTGCACACGTAACAGTACAACACAGTGCAACAGTCACCTCAATTAGGAAAGACCTTGTACCCAAGTTGCTTACATCATTCAACTGATGTCATCAATGTTATATTAACATTAAACCAATGAAAGAACATCACTTGAACACTTAGAGAATTTAATCAAGCACTCCCATAGTGATTGATCTTCCTGTTAACAATTCTCAAGTCCATCAAGAATAAAGAACAACACTGCTACGGACCAGTTCCCCATATCAAGTGATTGTATGTCCTTAGTTGAGTTGTAACTTTGTTAATGTTATTACTTGTAATTCCTACTTAGCTTACTTAGAAGCATTGTGTAGGAAATCCTTGTAAATCATAAACCCCCGTGTTTGTGTCTTGGCTAGAGTTAGTCAAGTTGTAAAGTCTTTGTAATAGAGGTATTACAAAGTGGCTTGTAATAGGTGTGTTACAAGTTAGTGAGGGATTAAGGAGTTAATTCCTAGGTTACAATAAGTTTTAATCTAAACGTTTTGCTCCGTAGTGAAGTTGAAATACTACAAGGGTAGGTCGTGGTTTTTGATCCCGTTGAGCTGGAAATTTTCCACGTAAAACTCTCGGTGTCATTTACATTCTGTTATGTGTGTAATCTGTGGAAACAGATAGATAACCTGGTTCTCTATATAGTTTAGTGGACCCTAGAATTCTATCAATTCGTATCAGAGCAAGTTCATTCTATCAGGCCAACACCTAGAAAGGATCCTCATGGCTGCTCCACCAACTTTGAAGAAGGTCAGTCTACCTACATGCCACCAAGGTTCAATGGACAATACTATGGATGGTGGAAGACTAAGATGCACGACTTCATCATGGTTGAATATTCAGAGCTATGAGATGTTATCTGTGACGAACCCTTTGTTTCTACCAAGAATCTTGGTGACCCAGCTATAGCCATTCCCAAGACGAGGAAGGAATTCAATGACGCTGATCAAAATGCCATAGAAAATAACTTCTATGCAAAGAAAATTCTTGTTTGTGGCATTGGTCCTGATGAATATAACAGGATATCGGCATGCCAATCAGCAAAAGAAATCTGGGAGGCTCTTCAGACAGCTCACGAAGGAACAACACAGGTTAATCAATCCAAGATCGACATTCTCACAACTGAATATGAGCTCATCAGGATGAAAGATGATGAATCCATCCAAGATATGCATACTCGCTTCACCTCCATCATTAATGAGCTTCACTCTCTTGGTGAAATTATTCAAAGAAACAAGCTTGTCTGGAAAGTCATTAGTGTACTGCCCATGTCTTGGGGAAGCAAAGTGAACACCATTACAGAGGTGAAGGACTTGTAGACGCTGACCATAGATGAACTTGTTGGAAACTTGAAAACTTATGAAATGAAGAAGAAGAAGAAGGAAAATGAAGAAAGATTCCCCAAAAGAGAGAAGAACCTAGTCCTCAAGACATACAATAATGACTCAAGTGGTGAAGATGGTGATATGGCATACTTGACAAGAAGATTCCAGAAAATGGTTCGAAGGAATGGAGGCATTCCAAAAAAGGGTAGTTCTAGCAAGCCAAAAAATTATGACCTCTGTCATAAATGTGGCAAGCCAGGACAATTTATCAAGGATTTTTCTCTCCTAAAGAAAGATCAATTCAAGCAAAACTCAGACAAAGCAGTCAATAGGAACCCGGTTCTTGATAAATGCTTCAAGAGAAAAAATGCCGCTGACAATGTTGTAAAGCAAGCTCTTGCTGAATGGGGAGACTCCTCCAGCGAATCTGAAGAAGAAAATGAACATGGAAGTGGAAAGTGAAGCAACTGAGTATGATTCAATTTTTGCTTTGATGGTTCAATCTGATGATGATGAAGATGACGGCGATGACGAGGTAAATTTTCTAGATGTTCAGAGAAATCTAAAATCTTATTCTCCTAAAAAACTCATGTCTTTGGCAAATGTGTTAATTGATGCTTATCACAGTCTTATAAATGATAAAAAATACTTTAACTATGGAAGTAGGAGAAGCAGAACAGACCGGAGATGACCTAGTGTCACACCTCCTTTTTCACCGTTGAGGGTAAGAAGAGAGTTTTTCCAATTAAAGTGATATTATTCGATTTGGGACTTATTATTATTTCAAAGTCGCCAGCCGGATTTTTGACGATGCTCCGGGACACCGTTTTGTTTTAAAATCCCAAACCGAGGAAATTTTGACTCTATTTTGATTTGTCTGCGACCAGAAATCCGAGTAAGGAATTCTGTTAACCCGGGAGAAGGTGTTAGGCACTCTCGAATTCTGTGGTTCTAGCACGGTTGCTTAACTAATAATATTTGGCCTAATCATCTAATTATTTACATATTTTAAACCTATTGTGCCTTTTTAGCCTTTTTTCACTTTTAAAAACCGCTTTTAAAACTTATGGATTTATCTTGAATAAGTCACGATGTCGTGCACTTACTTGTTTTTGGACACATTATAACCACGCCACATGAAATGCACCCATAATTACAACGTGTGATTTTTATTATTGTTTGAAGTTGAGGGTCGGGGGCACGAGTTGCCACGCCCGAGTGTAGGTTATGGTTGTTTGAAGTAATTTTCGATTACTTACTAAATTTCAAACTAAAGGAATACTTTTCTACCTATAGGATATATAGAGGATTATCTAAACTTAAGTTCACTAGCCTAAAGGACATAATATTTTGGGCTTCAGCCATATTTAGCCCTAAATTATTTCAACTCTTTTTGGCCAATTCTAATTTGGCTATTGAACAAGAAGGGATTTGTGTAATTTGAACCAAACACTACTAGATACAGGTATAAACAGAAACATTGCACTCTGAATGATAATTAGGAGAAAATTTGCACATTTAATGTTGTTTTCCAGTTTTCAGAAGGACATTGTTTGGAAAATCATACTCATATATATCAAGGATTCACCAGATTAAGCACAAGTAAATCGCGGGATTTTGAGGGCGCAAGTTATCAAAAAATGAAATTTAAAGTTTTGTACAGATTAGTCTTAAAACCAAAACCATACCAATTCTAAATGCTTTTGAAGTAGTAATCTAGAACTGCTTTGTGGTTTATTTTTAAGGAAGGATGTAGCACGAACAACTTTACCAGTTCAGACTTAGTCGTTTAAAACACAAGTTACTAGAATCGAAATTCATTCGTAAAAATATGCATACGTTGGTTTCAGAAAATCTATAAGATGCAAAATGAACTGAGAGTAATTAAATAATTACGACTTATATTGAAGATAAATAAAATCAAAAATAGCTGTTTCCATATCAATAAGTGTTTGTAAAATCCTATGCATGCTAATTTCGAACATACACTTTAGTTTTATCTACTGTCATCATGCTACTTTTAGAAAACAGAGACACAAATTGTAAGTTTGACATTACTAAAGCCTTATTTTCTAAAGTCAGTATGAGCACTAAATAGAATTAAATGTACAGTCCAATTTAGGTTACAACGTAGAAGAATTACAACATCATTGCTACTACGCGAATACATTTTTTCAAAAGAGAGGAAAACTAAAATGGCGACTTCAAGCTAGTTGTCTGAATTGAATTCTTCTAAGGTTGTACATGCGAGACCTCTTTCGTAATCTGTGGAACACCCCAAATAATTGGGTGTGCTATGCATGCACCACACCAAACAGGACCATGAAAAGAGGTCAAGTTTAAACCTGATTATGCTGTGCTAAACTATACTAAAAAGCAGAGTTATTTATGCATTTTTTTGGTGTGAACCTGACCATGAATGGGTCAGACTTTAATCCCATAATGCCAACACAAAACTAAGTCTAAATTTATATGGAGACTTGCTTACTGAGTCTCTTCAGTGATCACGAAAACACAAATAAGAGCATCTCTTAATCTAAAACTATAAGTCCAAATTTTTCTATTTGGACAGTAGTAACAACAGACCTTCAGATATTTATAGGATGAGTCATACCATAAAGGAGGTTAGACTCAACCTTGATGATGTTTTACACCACTTTAACAGAACAGGTTCCTGCCTTTTTTATTGACTGAATCTAACCATAAAAAGGGTCAGATTCAACTCCATAGAGGTCATCTTTTGTGACTTTCGACTCACACTTATACTATGACTTTGATTTTTAAGCATGTTTTAGAGAATAAATATGATCATATTAAGGGATTCGGATTCTTTTCCCTAGGAGCCTTTTGATTATCCACTTCTTATCCGTAAGGGGGTGATTTCCAGCACCTTAGGCTACTGTTTATGCACTACTAAGGGGTGTGTTTGACTATTAAGAAGTCAGGCTCATCTACCCTGGTGCCAACTATCTAGAGACTTGCTCGTTAAATCTCTTCAGTGACCAAAGAGACCCAATCAAAAGCATATTTCTGCAATCTTATGGAAAAAATCTGACCATAGAAGAGGTCAGATTCAACATCCAAGTGCAGATTATTCCAATAATGGACTAACACAAAACTGATATCCAATGATACTCAATGCATTTTAACCAACTTAAAATAAATAAAAAAATAATTCTAAGGATTTAGATATTACACACACAACATATATTCAGATTCCATAACATCATATCAACTAAATATTACTTCATATTTATAGACCAAGAACAAAGAAGAAGATTCAGCTTGACATAATCTCAAAAAAAAAAAAACATAGCAAGAATTAGACATTTCAGCATCAAACTAACAACAAATTTTGAGTATAACAATTTCATTTAAAGTTCATTGTTACATACCTTTTGAAGAGAAAAATAACAAAAACATGACCAAATAAAGGTCAGGCAAAGAAGGAGATCAGCAAGAAAAAGAAAACCCAGCAGCAACAATCAGCAAACCCAAAAAATATATCTTGAATAGACCCAATTTGGAATAGGAAACCAACAAAGGAGGCTAGTTTTTTCCCAAGAAAATCAGCAGCAAAATATCAGTTTTTTTTCTTCAGAAACTATAGCCAAAAGAAACCAATTTTCAGCAGGTTCTTGCATCCATCTTGGTATATATTTTTTAGCATTTTCTTTCTGTTTTTCTTTTTTTCCAGAGTAGCGGTAGAGTTTTAGAGCAGTGTTCTAGTGGGTGTGTATATAAATTCTGTGGAAAATCTCTCTTAAAATCTGTGATAATGAAGTGTTGAAATCTGTGGTCAAGAAGTCTATTTTTTCAAGTAATCCCCCAGTCTGTTTAGTGGTAAAAAGTGTGTGTATATATATGGGTTTTAGGATAGGATATTCTCAGCATATTCTTTATCCAATAAGCTGAAAATAGTACAAATGCAGCTGTCAACCCTATCCTTTTGGGACAACTGCACCTATTCTAGAAAATTCTCTCTTTAGAAAATACCCTTTTAACCTTAAGAGCCTGATTTCCTAAACTGAGTTACCTACTGTACCCCTTAGAGTCCCTGAATTTACCATTAGGCAATCAGGGTTACTCACTTGGGTTATTATTTAAACTTTGGTTAGTTAACCCTAGTTATGTTCTTTAGTCAACTATTAGTTGTTCTTGACTATGGTTGATGTCAGTTAGTTAAGGCTTAATTGATTAAGTTCCTATTAGTTAACTAGGTTTAGCTTGTTAATTAATTTAAGTCAATCAACTTAATTCCCTAACCTAAGTTAACTGATTTGGTTTGGTTAATCCAACTCAATTACTAAAAATCGGAAACTTGACTAACTATTAAGCCTAGGTTAACTAATTAGTTTTAGTTAATTTATCCTGAACTAACTATCTTAGATAGCTTTTAGGATTTAGTTAACTACTTAAGAGACTATTAGACTAGGTTAAACTATTAAACAAGTGATTATAGGAAATTATTTCTAACTAAATTAGTCTTGATAAGTCTAGGTTAAACCATGACCAAACATTGTTTTAGAACTGAGTTTTAGCCTAATTGGTTGATTAGTTTCAGGTTAATTAATTACTTTAGATTAATTAGGTTGAACTTCTTAGACTTAGGACAATTGTATTAGTACTTAGTTCAAATGTACACTTAATTAGTCGCGTATAATTGTCTCTTCATTACCTAGTTAAACTATTACTTGATCGATTAATCTAGGTGGATGATTAACCCTCAGATTATACTAAAAACAAGAGACGAATTAGGGTAATCAATCAATTGAAGGTGGCCAGTAGCATTTAGAGAAAACGACAGTGAAAGCAATCTGAAAAACTAAGCATGAATCGATGAAGCTAACTATTAAATTTAACAAGTAGAACACCTAACGATTAACGATGATTAGTAGGAAGTCTTGAACGACTAAACATGGTTTCCAAACGGTCAAGAATATACATTACATGTTAACAAAAACTAAGGCAGTGTGAATCAAAGAAGAACATCCATATGAAACAGTGACAAAAACCTAGGCTAAGAAACATGATTATCAAAGAAACCTAGTTACTAAACATGATTATCCGTTCGGGACTTGAATTAATCAAGACGAAATAACATGAACAGGTAAATGAAAATAATGAAAGAAAAAAAAATCCAGACCTAAAAACAGTGGGGNATTTAGAGGAATTCCGGTGATTTTTCCAGAATTTGGCCGGACCCGGCGACCTCTAAAAGTGATCTTCACTCGCATGAATCGAAGACTCTTGTCAAGAGCCATCGACTCATGTGAGTTTGAGTCACAGAGCCGCTTGGAATCATCTTCAACAAGATTTAGGGTTTCGTCAGTTTCTAGATCCGAAATTACTCACAATCTAGTGATTTTTTGGGGAATCTAATGGTGTGACGGGGTTAAGGGGGAGGTGAGGACCGTCTAGTGAGAAGTTGGGGTCGATTGGTAGAGGTCCGGTGGCCGGAAGGCGGCGGAACCTGGTGAGGCGGCTAGGGTTAGAGAGACGGATGAGAGAGATGGTCCGTGGGTGTTTGGGAGGTGAGTTTTGAGAGGGGTGGGGGCGTGTTAGGACAAATTTATAGTGTAGGGGTTCTTAGTTCCGGACCGTATTGATCCAACGGCTAGGGGGCTTGAGGGATGAAACGGGGTCGTTTGGGTAGTGTAGGGGCAGGCCGGGTAAAGGGGTGTTTGGACGGGTTTATGCTCTTGGGCTGGGTGTGTTTGTATATAGAGAAGGGGTTTGGGCCTTGGTTATTTTGGCCCAGGTCCGATTTTAATCCCCTTTTAAGCTAATCTAAACTAATTAATTATTTGGATTAAATAAAAACTCAACAAAAATGTAGTAATTAGTTCTAACTTAGTCTTTGTCTAATTATAAATTAATTAAGAGTAATACTATTTAATTTAATACTCATCATTTAAGGAATAAATTTCACAATTTTGTTAGAAAAAATGAATAAATTAATCATTAAATCTACATTGTGTCAAATAATCAACATTTTTGTTGTTATTTATTTCAATCAACTATAAATAATATATTAATTAGCTCTAACTCTAGTTTAAATTTTAATTAATGAGTAAATTAAAAGGTGAAATTTCTAGTTAACATTTGTAATTATTTGAAGAATAATTTTCCGTAATTTTCCAATAAAATAATTGAAGTTATGCACCGAGTCATGCAACTTTAAATCATTTATGAAGTTTAAAAGACAAATTATGATTTATGCAATGCAAATAATTCGCACACAGACATTGAAATTCAACAAAGGTTTATAACACTAATTAATTTATTGAATTTTGTAGGAATATATAGTGAGTTAAAAATTACATGCTCACAGCTGCCCCTCTTTGCTTGGAAACGCGAAGAGTTTTCGGGAAAAGACAAAGTGAGCAGTTATGAACAACTTTTACCCGTTCAAATACTCCATGTAGAGCGTTTTTGAAAAGTTTGACCGAACCATGCTTCAAGGTTGCCTACATATCCTTGGCTATAAAGGAATCATATCAGTGTAGTTCTAGAAATTTTGGTAGCTGGGACTACCGGGTAACTGTGATTTCACTGTGGCTGTTGCTGCTGCTGATCTCCTTATTACACCCAAGTACAAAACGAAGGACTAACTAAAACCTATCAGCTGCTAAATTACAAGATTCCTATCTAGGACTTGGTCTTCAGTCTTGATCTTTTGCCGACTCTGACCTGGATCCTGGTGTTTGTTAATCGCACATGCTGGTTTTGTCTTATCGTTCCTCGGATCAAAGCAGGATATACTGGACGGATGACTTCAATCTCGTCCTGAATAGTCCACATCTTCCCCGTTTGTGCACTTTTGGATTCAATCTTCTCTTTCTTATTTTTCTTTTGTTATTTTTTGGATCGAAACTTCTTTTTTTTGGTCGTCTCGAGTTCCAATGTCCTAGAAACATAATATGCACAAAAATCAAAACAAACGAACGAAATTTTCTGCCCCATATTTCACTAAGAAAATTTCGTGAGTTATTGTAACAAACTCTATGTTACTTCATTATTGAAAGCAATGAAAAGCGGGGACTGTCACCTGGAGTTACTGCAGACTAGGGGGTGGATACCCTATATCTCAAAGCGGGATCAAATAGGGGTTGGGAGCCCTATGTTGGAAAATGAAATCAACTAGGGATTGCGTACCCTATGTTGGAAACGAAATCAACCAGGGAGTGTATACCCTTGATTGGAAAATAAAACATCAACCAGGGAGTGTATACCCTTGATTGGAAAAGAAAACATCAACCAAGGAGTGTATACCCTTGATTGGAAAAGAAAACATCAACCATGGAGTGTATACCCTTGATTGAAAAGGAAACATCAACCAGGGAGTGTATACCCTTGATTGGGATCGACTACGGGAGTGTATACCCTGCGTTGGGAAAAGAAAATTAACCAGGGAGTGTATACCCTTGATTGGGAAAGGAAGCATCAACCAGGGAGTGTATACCCTTGATTGGGAAAGGAAGCATCAACCAGGGAGTGTATACCCTTGATTGGAAAAGAAAGCATCAACCAGGGAGTGTATACCCTTGATTGGAAAAGTAAACATCAACCCGTGAGTGTATACCCTTGATTGGAAAAGAAAACATCAACAGGGAGTGTATACCCTTGATTGGAAAAGGAAACATCAACCATGGATCGTATACCCTTGATTGGCATCGACTACAGGAGTGTATACCCTGCGTCGGGGAAAAGAAAATCAACTAGGGAGTGTATACCCTTGATTGGGAAAGGAAGCATCAACCAGGGAGTGTATACCCTTGATTGGAAAAGAAAACATCAACCAGGGAGTGTATACCCTTGATTGGAAAAGAAAACATCAACTAGGGAGTGTATACCCTTGATTGGCATCGACTACGGGAGTGTATACCCTGCGTCGGGAAAAGAAAATCAACCAGGGAGTGTATACCCTTGATTGGGAAAAGAAAGCATCAACCAGGGAGTGTATACCCTTGATTGGAAAAGAAAAAAATCAATCAAGGAGCGTATACCCTTGATAGGCATCGACTACGGGAGTGTATACCCTGCGTCGGGAAAAGAAAATCGACCAGGGAGTGTATACCCTTGATTGGGAAAAGAAAACATCAACCAGGGAGTGTATACCCTTGATTGGCATCGATTACGGGAGTGTATACCCTGCGTCGGGAAAAGGAAATCAACCAGANTCCTTCTTATTTTATTTTTTTTTATTTTTATGCATGCGGAAAAAGATTTCTTGGAGAAAACTTCCCTTTCTTTGGAGTCAATGTTGCTGAGCTCCGTCTAGCCCTTGCGCAAATTTCTTTTGGTTGCAACTGCTTGTTGCATGGTTGTTTTCGAGTTGCGCCTGTTTCCTTAAAACAAAGAACAATTCGTTAGTTTGAACGGTGGTTGGTTTTGCGGCCTTGATTTTCAACTGATTGACCTCAGTTCTTTTGATGAAGACCTCAAACACTTGCTTGTTTGCTGGGGATTGGGTTTCATCTCTAATCCCGGGGACCTTGTCTTTCTGGATGGCAATTGGTGACGTGGGATCCAGTATCTTGGCTTTGTTTTGCCTTTGTAGGCTTTTCACTTGCTTTTTCTTTTGAATTTCCAGAGTATCGGGGGGATGGGGG
>ML436759.1:92469-102740 GCA_005239525.1 Nicotiana knightiana | reverse complement strand
CAATTGTAACTTTAAGTCATTTGGAATACTTCGGCTTTTCAAACCTAGCGAAGATGGTTAGCCACGTGGGGCTCAACCTTTCAACTTCATTCGCCTTTATGGGCACTTCAATTTGATTTTCTCCTTTCAAGGTTTTGAGTTTGAATCATCGGCCATTGTGGCCAGTCGGGATTGACTCGATGCCCCTAACGAGGCTGGGTGCCTTTTGCATATTGACCCGCGTCAAACGAGAGCCCTGTAAATCAGTCATGACATCTTTTCTTTGTTTTAGTTTCGGGACAGAGGTAGACCAAAAGGGATTCAAAAGAAAAATAAACGAAAGAATGGACAACAAATTTAAACAAGAGGTGTCCCTTTCGGGGAAAGGAAAGAAAGACTTATCTAGAGTGGATGCGGACTTCAATGAACATGACATGCCCTTTAGACTGGATGCCTGATCTGTGTAAACCGTCCGACTCTCAGAAATTCATCACAATTATTACCTCGAGATTGAGAAACCTTGCCCCGGACTGCGTCCATGTTGGTAACCCATTATCCTTTTCGATCACTGGTACCCTTTGCGGGTTTTCACCAACTAACCTCTCTCATTTCTATTCTCACCATCGCCTTGTAGTGCTCTTTGCGAGTTTTCACTAACAAGACTCTCTCATTTTTAATTTCTCTGCTTACCGTCGCCTCACGGTGCCCGTGTGGGTTTTCACCAATGAGACTCTCTCATTTTAATTTCCCTCATTTGCTTGTATTTGGATCCAAACAACTGTATCCTCCAATTTTGGACATCTTTGCCGATTGATCGGAAGGACTTGAACAGGGTTTTTGGTGAAAAGAATTTGTGTTGAATTACAACTTTGGAACCTTTCAGGCGAAACATTGCCGAATCTTAACACTTGCCCCAGCTTAAACTCTTGGGGAAATGTGGATTTTTATTTTAGTGTGACTGAACCCCAGGGAGAGACTGCCTACGTATCCTTTCGGAACCAAGTCGAACGTAGTTCAGGGCGCATTTTTTTTTTGTTTTGATTGATTTTTTTTGTTTTCCAATAACACTTTCGGGTTCCAAAGAGGGTAATCAAAGAAGAGTAACCGGCTCAAAGGGTTTGCAAAAAGGGTTAATGGTGTTTGTGTAGCGAGAATGAAAGCCTTCTTCATCCCAACCGGAGACATTTGAAAATATATGTGGAGGATCAAACATAGTACCTTTTGACGGCATCTGCATTGACAGCCATTTCGGGGTCATTTCCTTCGATGTCCCCCCAGGTATAACACTCCTTTTGGTAGAAATTTCCTTATGATGTAGGACCTTTCCAGTTTGGGACGAATTTTCCTTTCGCTTCTTCGTGGTGCGGGAGGATACGTCTTAAAACGAGTTGCCCTACTTCGAAGCTCCTAGGTCGCACTTTCTTGTTGTAAGCGCGGGCCACTCTTTGCTGGTATAATTGTTTGTGGCACACTGCGACCATTCTTTTCTCATCAATCAGAGTTAATTTCTCCAGTCGGGTCTTGACCCACTCATTTTCCTCAATTTCTTCTTCGACGATAATCCGAAGGGAAGGAATTTCGACTTCTGCGGGTATTACGGCTTCAGTGCCATAAACCAATAGGTAAGGGGTAGCTCCAACCGATGTGCGCACGGTCGTGCGATATCCCAACAATGCAAAAGGCAGCTTTTCATGCCATTGCCTGGATGTTTGAATCATTTTCCTGAGAATTTTCTTGATGTTTTTGTTTGCTGCTTCAACGGCGCCATTGGCTTTGGGCCGGTAAGGGGTCGAGTTGCGGTGTGTTATTTGAAACTGTTCACATACCTCCCTCATCAAGTTACTGTTTAGATTCGCAGCATTGTTGGTATTGATAGTTTTTGGGATACCAAAACGACAGATGATATTAGCATGCACGAAATCCACCACCACTTTCTTAGTGACAACTTTGAACGTGACGGCCTCGACCCATTTTGTGAAATAGTCGATAGCAACCAAAATGAATCTGTGCCCGTTTGAGGCCCTTGGCTCGATTGGCCCAATGACATCCATTCCCCAGGCGACAAATGGCCAGGGTGCCGACATAGGATGCAGTTCCGATGGTGGTGCATGGATTAGGTCGCCATGTATTTGACACTTATGGCACTTCTGGACGAAACTGAAACAGTCTTTCTCCATGGTCATCCAATAATATCCAGCCCGCAAGACTTTCTTTGCGAGGACGTACCCATTCATGTGGGGACCGCATACTCCTGAATGGACCTCGCCCATGATCCTTTCGGCTTCTTTGGCGTCCACACATCTTAACAGATTTAGATCGGGAGTCCTTTTATACAGTACTTGCCCACTTAGGAAGAAACTGCTGGCGAGCCTTCAGATGGTTATCTTTTGGTCTCTGTTGGCCTGCTCGGGATATTCTCTTGTCTTCAAAAATCTTTTAATATCATGATACCATGGTTGGACATCGGGTTCTACTTCGACCGTGTTGCAATAACCATGTCTTTCCTTGATTTGGATCTCCAATGGGTCTATGCGAACATTACCCGGATAGGGCAACATTGCAGCTAGGGTGGCCAGCGCATCGGCTAACTCATTGTGGCACCGAGGAATATATCTGAACTCGATGGCTTTAAATCGCTTACTAAGATTCTCCACATGCTGTCTGTAGGGAAGGAGTTTAACATCCTGAGTTTCCCACTCTCCTTGATCCGGCTTAATGATCAAATCAGAGTCCCCCATGATCAACAACTCTTCTACATCCATGTCAATGGCCATGTTCATGCCCATTATACAAGCTTCATATTCAGCAGTATTGTTTGTGCAGAAGAAACGGAGGCGGGCCGTGGCAGGGTAGTGTTGTCCTGTGGGTGAAATCAAGATTGCCCCTAACCCAATACCTTTCGCATTGGCTGCTCTGTCGAAGAACATTTTCAAAGTGTCAGCGCCTTCCGAGATTATTTCGACGGAGTTGATTTCTTCATCCGGAAAATAAGTGCTCAGGGTTGGTATTCATCATCAATCGGATTTTCAGCTAGATGATCGGCCAATGCTTGAGCTTTCATAGCTGTGCGAGTGACATAGACAATATTGAACTCTGTGAGCAAGATTTGCCATTTTGCTAATCTCCCGGTGGGCACTGGCTTTTGGAATATGTATTTCAAAGGATCCAGCCTCGTGATGAGGTAGGTGGTATAAGAAAATAAATAATGTCGGAGCTTCTGAGCAACCCAAGTTAGAGCGCAACAAGTCCTTTCTAACTGAGAATACTTGGCCTCGTAGCTTGTGAACTTCTTACTTAAGTAATAAATGGCCTGCTCTTTCTTTCCGGTTGTATCGTGTTGCCCGAGAACACACCCAAAGGAATTTTCTAGCACCGTCAGGTATAGGAACAGAGGTCTCCCTGGTTCTGGTGGGACTAACACTGGAGGATTTGACAGATATTTTTTGATCTTGTCAAAAGCGTCCTGGCACTCGTCTGTCCATTTGATGGCTGCATCTTTTTTCAAAAGCTTGAATATAGGCTCGCATGTGGAGGTCAACTGAGCGATAAACCTGCTGATTTAATTCAACCTACCCAACAGACTCATGACTTCCTTCTTGATTCTTGGGGGTGAGAGATCCCGAATAGATTTTATCTTTGTTGGGTCCAGCTCAATGCCCCGTCGACTGACTATAAATCCCAGTAATTTTCTATATGGAACTCCGAAAGCGCATTTGGTTGGGTTTAATTTCAAATCATATCTGCGCAGGCATTCGAAGAATTTCCTCAAATGCTGCATGTGGTCACTTTGGGTTCTGGACTTAATGATCACATCATCCACGTACACCTCAATCTCCTGAAGCATCATGTCGTGAAATATAGCGGTCATTGGGCTCATATAAGTTTCCCCAGCGTTCTTTAAACCAAATGGCATGACCCGGTAACAGTATGTTCCCCAGGGTGTAGTGAAGGCTGTCTTTTCTGCATCCTCTTCATCCATCAACACCTGGTGATATCCGGCATAGAAATCGACAAAAGACTGTACCTCATGTTTGGAACAATTGTCAACTAGGATGTGTATGTTTGGTAGTGGAAAATTATCTTTGGGACTTGCTTTATTCAGATCTCGGTAGTCGACACATACTCGGACCTTTCCGTCCTTTTTAGGCACCGGAACCACATTGGCCAGCCAGGTGGTGTATTGGACCACTCGGATTACTCCAGCCTTTAGTTGTTTAGCGACCTCTTCTTTGATCTTGTCACTCATGTCTATTTTAAATTTCCTCTGCTTTTGTTGGACAGGTGGATGACCGGGGTAGGTTGGCAGTTTGTGTACCACCAAGTCCATACTTAGTCCGAGCATGTCGTCATAGGACCAAGCAAATACGTCTTTGAATTCAAATAGGAGTTTAATCAAGGCATATCTAGTCTTTTCATCTGTGTGGACGCTTATCATGGTTTCTCGAATCTCTTCTTCATTGCCAAAATTAACAGGTTCCGTTTCGTTTAGGTTTGGCTTAGGCTTATCCTCGAACACTTCCAATTCTTTATTTATTTCCCTAAAGGCCTCTTCTTCGTCATATTCCAGTTCTTGATTCATTATTTCGAGGTTAGACGGCGTATTAAGATCAGAGCATGAAGTCCGCAAGCATGTCATGTTTTTTAAAGCCGCATTATTAGGACTGAAAAATAAGAAAAGTAAACAAAAATCAGAAAGAATAATAGAAGATGAAATTTTTATTTCATTTCATTGAATTTGAACATAGGAGGGTTTACACAAGAATTTAAAAACACTTGAGTTACACCTTGAAATAACTCATAGTGCATAAAGGATGGCAAAAACTGAACTACCGGGACTCCCGCCTGACGGGGAATGGAGTAGCCTCCCAGTTTTGCAACTTGGCTTCAGGCCCCATATTCTGTACTTTGGCAGTGCTGGAGCCTTCTCCTGGTTGGACCATATGGGCCTCGTACAACATCTGCCTCATTGCTCCGCATATTTATTCTATTTCTTCGGCCGTGAAAGCCTCTTCCTCNTTTTGCAACTTGGCGTCAGGCCCCATATACTGTACTTCGGCAGTGCTGGAGCCTTCTCCTGGTTGGACCATATGGGCCTCATACAACATCTGCCTCATTGCTCCGCATATTTATTCTATTTCTTCGGCCGTGAAAGCCTCTTCCTCTTCCTCCACGTATTTTGGCTTGACAAATGATGCGGTGATGTGTGGGATCGGCTGAGGCAATACCCAACCATTTTTCTTACGTTGGTCAGCCCATTTTTCATCGTCGGGTGTAGCTTGAAACCCTATGCCACAAAACTTTTTATTGGTACGCAAAGTGACAGGTTCTTTAATGCCTTGCAAGGACACCTCGAGCCCTTTTTTAGGTATGTACCCATGTTTAATCATGTCGTTGGCGACCATAATTGACGCGTTTGATAGGAAGGGTTGAGGGCACGGGGCTCCTTCCTCATGCTGGTCCGCAACCACAATCTCGAAAGCCTGGTAGACCGTGCTCGCTGCCCTCTCTTGCCTCTAGGCATGGGGCTAATGGGTCCCTGTAAATAGATTGCTCGTCTTCCCCATGGACCACGATTTCCTGGTCCTCATATTCGAACTTAACCATCTGGTGGAGAGTAGATGGCACTTCCCCTGCCGCATGGATCCTAGGCCTTCCCAGGAGATAATTGTAGGAAGTATCCATATCCATGACCTGGAATGTCACTTCGAAATCTACAGGGCTGATTGTCAAGACCAAATCAATCTCCCCGATCGTGTCTCTCTTGATACCATCGAATGTACAGACGCACACATTGTTGGTCCTGATTCTCTCAGTCCCGATCTCCATTCTTTGTAGGGTCCATAGAGGGCAAATGTCAACCCCAGATCCACCGTCCATCATAACCCTTTTCACATAGTAACCTTCACATTTAATAGTTAGGTGGAGAGCTTTGTTGTGGGTAGCCCCTTCCGAGGCAAGTCATTCTTGCTAAATGAGATCCGGTTGACTTCAAAAAATCGTTCTGCCATTCTTTCCATTTGCCCAACTGTGGTGTTGGTCGGAACGTATGCTTTATTAAGGGTTTTGATCAGGGTTTTCTGATGCTCGTTTGAATTTACCAGCAAGGATAGAAGTGAGACCTGAGTGGGGGACTTTCTGAGCTCCTCGATTATGGCGTATTCAACGATTTTCATATTCTTGAAGAATTCTTCTGCCTCTCCAGCACTGATAGTCCTTTTAAGCGGAAAGCTTTTCATCTTACCTTTGCTTAGTTCTTCCAGGTCGAGGTATTTCTCTGATGAGTTTATATCGCATGTTTCCACAGTAATCTCTTTCCCTTTGTACGTCACCACCGTCCTGTGGTAATTCCAGGGGACGACAGTAGTATTCTTCATGGGAGTTTGCGACGCGTGACTAATAACCACGGGCTCATTCAGCCTTGGTGCAATTATTTGCCCCCACGCCACATACGTCCCTTTCGGCACGTACATATTTGGGCCATTCATTATTGCCTTGTTGAATTGTAACCTTCTGGGAGGGCTCAACACACTTTGTCCTTCCTGTGTGCCTTGGGGATGTAAAGGACAACATCTTTAGAGGGTCCCCTATTTGTTTCAGTCTCAGCCTTTTCTGTGACCTGGGGGACGGGGTTACTCTTCTTCATCTCCTTGACTGGTTTGGGTGCCACCTTGGGTTTTCTTTCTACATATGCGATGGCAATGATGGCCTTTAGTGCCGGATCGAAATCCTGGTCCTCACAAATCATGCCGATGACGGGCCCATGATTGTGAGTGGGAAGTGGATTGTTCGTCACATTGGGAGTTTCTTCGTCCCTTAACACCACTTTCTTTTGTTCTATAAGGCTTTCTACGACCCTTTTGAGGGTCCAACACTCCTCCGTGTCATGCCCTCCTACTCCAAAATGGTAGGCACAATTGGTTCCCGGCTTGTATAATGCTGATGCTGGATTTTGCCTGGTTGGAGGTACGGGTTGTAGAAGCCCCATCTGGACTAATTTTGGGAAAAGGCTTGAATACGGCTCCCCGATAGGAGTGAAGTTGGGTTTCCTTAGTGGTTCATGGGGGTAGGTGTTGTACGGGTAGGTTTGGGGAGGGCGTGGATTATATGGAGATGAGGGAGGATGGTTGTTTCTCGGAGGTGAAGCTCTATTCTGATTGTATTGTTGTTGCGGCCTGGGATGTGGTTGAGCGTTCATTACTGCATAAGGAAGAGGGGGCGTAGCATAAGCTGCGTCTTGGTGAGGATAGTAATGTTGGGAAGCTTTGGGAAATGGACGTGGGTATTGTCGAGGCTTCCTGACATTGGAAACCATCATAGCCCCTTCTTCTTTCTTTTTTGTATTGGCTGCACTCCCGGATCCGTTTTGGATGGCCTGGGAGGTTGCTCTTATGGCAGATTAGCTCAGGATACGACCAGGTTTTAGACCATTCTCCACCATTTCTCCAATTTTGATTGCTTCCGCAAATGGTTTGCCCCTGGCGGACATCATATTTTGGAAGTAATCAGCTTCCTGTGCTTGTAGAAAGACGCTGGCCATTTCAACCTCATCCATCGGAGGTTTGACCCTGGAGGCCTGCTCGCGTCATTTGATGGCGTCTCTGAAACTCTTGGAGGGTTTCTTTTTGAGATTGGATAGTGAGTTCCTATCGGGGGCTATGTCCACATTGTATTGGAATTGCCGGACAAAGTCCCGTGCCTGGTCATCCCATATGTGCCAGCGGGATATATCCTGGTCCATGTACCATTCTGATGCAATTCCCATCAAGCTTTCTCCAAAATATGCCATGAGAAGTTCCTCTTTCCCACCTGCTCCCCGGAGCTGGTTACAGTACCTTTTCAGTTGAGCTATGGGGTCCCCATGTCTGTCATATTTTTTGAACTTGGGGGTTTTAAACCCAAGAGGCAAGTGGACGTGCGGGAACATGCACAAATCTGCATATGAGACACTTTTCTACCCGCTCAGCCCCTGTATATTCTTGAGGATCTGTTCAATACTCTTTATTTTCCGAGTTATTTCTTCGTGCTCGAGGCTTTTCTTATCTTGTCCCAAAGTGACCTCAAGCTGAGGTTGTTGGGGATATGCATTGGGAGTAATATGAGTGGTATCCAGATGGACGGACGGTGTTTGGAATGTGAATGCTGGCTGCTCGAAACTTGGTCCAGAGATAGTCGGCGGAGCCGTGGCAGAGATTGGTGGTGCGGTGAAGATATTGGAAGACATACCGGAAAACCGGGCCTGGGGGCGAACCATAGAAGGCCTTCTGACACAGTGAGCCGACATAGTTGAATATCCAAACGGTGTGGCTGGGTAGCTTATGGGGATGTTGGATGTCCCGCCTGCCCTAGGAATTATCTCTAGGAAACCCGAGATGGTACTGGGTGGTTCCCTATCATTGGACCATGCGTCCCACATTTCCAGCATGCGGCAACGCAAAGTCCTATTCTCTTCAGCTGTTGCTGACTCAGACGTTGGGATGGCTGGATTTAGGTCTTCCACGGAAGAGTTGACGATTGGCAAGTGACTTTTAGACGTCATTTCTATGCTCCATTTTGATCTAGTGAAGTAAGGATGGGAAGCCAGTTTACCGCAAAACCAACCCACCTAAAAATACCTTTTAGATTGAATTTAGGTTGAAGCATTAGTCACATAGGCAATCGCACGTTTGGGGTATGTAATGCACCTGAGCAATTTAAATGCTTTTCTATATGTTTTTGCAACAGTTGTGTACTTCATCCCGGCTTTATTTCTCGGCTTTTCCCTTTTTACCATTCTTACCCTTCTTCTGTTATTGTTTTCGCTCTTTTATTCCTCGCCCAGTTTCTTTTCTTATGGTTATGATCGTATCCTATGTGGATTGCCTACGTATCACGGTGCCGCATGAATCATATCATCATGTAGTTCATGCGACAAAATCAAAGGACAAAAATGCATATTTTTTCTAAAAGCTTCATTCTAAAATTTTCATTCATTAAATAAAACACTTCTGATTACAGAAAACTTGTAGCCCACTTTTGGAATTTCAAAGTTTGCAAAACAGACTCGACACATATTTTCTAAAAATATAAAAACTACCGTGGACTCAAACATGACTAAAACTAGAAAAATAAAATACAGACTCGAAAAACATCAAAAATACATCAGTGCTTCCGTTGCTCCAGGGGCCGGTGGGGCATCATTCGGCCTTGCCACGGGCCTGCGTGCTATGTATTGCTGGAGGCGGTAAGGGTCATCTATTATCTTGTGGACGAAGATCATAACCGCGGAGAAGAAGGTGGTCCGAGTCATATCTTTGCATTCCTGGCATTTGGTGACGATGTAGTCAGCTATCTCTCGGACCGTTCGCCTGATGATATCTTTTTCCTGAAGTAGGCACCCGATTTGCTGGGATCTCGCCTCTAAAGTCTGGGCGTCTTTGTGACTCTGCTCTTGCCATTGTTGCAACTCTTTTTCCAACTGAGCCATCATGTCATAGCACTGTTCACTCTCTGTCTTAAATCTTTTTGCCTGTTTGGCCATTTTGTTCTCGAGGACGGCCAGCTTTTCCTTCAAGCCTATGACTTCCTGGTCATATTTCCTTTTTAGTCTCTGGACAACTCTGTTCTTTCCTCTGCACTTCTTGTTAATCTTGCCCGAACTCCGGCCAGTTCTTCTTCAGCTTTGTCTAGATCATTCCCATAGCTGCATACTTTATGCCTCAGGCTGTTGATAAGCCTTTCATCAGTTCTGCTTCTCTCTGGGTTCTCAGCAGCTGTTCTTAATTCCTGTATCTGGGCCCGGAGAACTTCATTTTCTTGGGCTAATCTATTTTTCTCCCCTTTAATTGTGGAAGTATGTACAATGTTTTCAAATTTGATTTCCCTGACCTGGGCTTCCAACTTGTTTATGGTGGATTTGTAGCTATTTTCCTTTTCTAACCAAGCCCAATGCTCTTGTGTTTGCTCGGTGAATTGTTGCACGTGGGGTCTCTTTACGGGTCGTTCTGGCTCTTGATGCTCCCTGACTCTTATGCCATACCAAGAAGTGTAGGCGGGCTCCACTTCCCCTTTAGATAAATCTCTCACCCGAGTTTGAGGTTCTAAAAATCTGCACTCGTTCCAGATTTGACGGACCCTGCCTTCAGGAAATACAGCTCTCGGGCATAACTCAATGGTTTGTTGGCTTAAATCCTCGTCATGGGGAACACCCTGTTGTCTCCCCAACTGGCGTAAGACCCGGTGTGGGGCATATGGCTGAATGCTTCGCAGGCCCATTAACAGGAGATAGCAAACCTCAGCAGACATATTGATAACCT
>ML436759.1:0-91148 GCA_005239525.1 Nicotiana knightiana | reverse complement strand
TTGATTTCCCTGACCTGGGCTTCCAACTTGCTTATGGTGGCTCGGTAGCTGTTTTCCTTTTCTAACCAAGCCCAATGCTCTTGTGTTTGCTCGGTGAATTGTTGCACGTGGGGTCTCTTTGCGGGTCGTTCTTGCTCTTGATGCTCCCTGCCTCTTATGCCATACCAAGAAGTGTAGGCGGGCTCCACTTCCCCTTTAGATAAATCTCTCACCCGAGTTTGAGGTTCTAAAAATCTGCACTCGTTCCAGATTTGACGGACCCTGCCTTCAGGAAATACAGCTCTCGGGCATAACTCAATGGTTTGTTGGCTTAAATCCTCGTCATGGGGAACACCCTGTTGTCTCCCCAACTGGCGTAAGACCCAGTGTGGGGCATATGGCTGAATGCTTCGCAGGCCCATTAACAGGAGATAGCAAACCCAGCAGACATATTGATAACCTCGCTGACAGGGAGCCACCCGAACATCCACTCGATTTGGTCGGCAGTTAGTGAACTCAAGTATGAGTGCCAGGCTTCCGTTCCCTCAGAAAATTTGTGGCCCTTTACCCGAGTACCATGTTCCTCGATGCAATTCAAACCGGTTAAGCCGTAGTTCATGTAGCCTGGGCGGCGACAGAGGTGCTCGATCAACCAGATTTGTAGAAGCAGGTTGCACCCCTTAAAGAACTTTCCCCCAGATTGGCAAACTGTCAGAGCACGGTAAATCTCGGCTAAGACCATCGATATAAGTGTTCCATTGGATTTTTTCATCATGAAATCTCCCACAAGACCGATGTCTATGCATCCGTCACTTCTTGGGCAAATCAAGGTGCCCAAGAATGCTACCACAAAAGCTAGCCCCCGGCGGGCTTCCCATTTAGCCTGATCTTTATGAGTTAGACCAGTGTTGTTAGCCTCATAACCCTGGGGATCTCCATAATGTCTGTAAAGAAAATAGAAAGTGCAGAAGCCTTCGCACAGGTGTGGGTCTTGGACGTCCTGACTAACGTTCAATAGATCCAAAAACTTATGTGGAGTCACCGCCCTGGGTGCCACTGGGTACCGACTTCTAAGATTGTCATTGAGACCAACATACCCTTCTATTTCCTCTAGCGTGGGAGTCAATTCAAAGTCTAAAAAGTGGAACACGTTGTGGGCGGGATCCCAAAACGGTACTAGAGCCTCGACGATGTCCAACCTCGGCTTGATTTTTAGAAGACCAGTAAGTCCCCCTAAAGCTTTCATAACAGACTTTCTACTAGCTTCCCCCAAGTCACTCCACCACATATGGAGTCCTAGAAGGATTTCCTCGACTGCCCTGAAGGGAATGTTTTCAACTGTATTTATCCCGCACATTCGTTTTTTGATTAAAACCACAAAAAATTTTGAAAAGTGTTATTTTTGGAAAGGGTTTTGTAATAAAGAAAAATGGACCATCTTTGCGAATACAGCCCTTCAATACTTCGGGTAGGAAGTTTTTTTAAGGCTGTGTTTGCGAATTGGGTCAAAATTTAAAGACAAACCACAGGCGGCCACTTTTGCAAAAAGGGCCTTCCGGTGCCCCACTTGGGCAATCAGGCTATAATGGCGTCACCTAATTTTATTTAGGGCTATATCCTTTGATTTTGAAAAATAGAGTTGGACCCGATGAGGGTTGCCTACGTATCCCACACCCGTGAGAATCAAATAATGCGTAGTTCGGAAAAATCCTGACTTATTAAAAATATACACCCAATCCTTTAGTTTTGGAATGTTATTTTCCAGAAATTTCGGCAGAGTTTCGGAATAAATACGACGATTTTCAAAACAGGGTGAATTTTCAATTCTACCTCACTCTTGGTTTTTCTGTTCGTTTTATTTTAGCCGGTCAATACACAAGCTGAAACAAATAAATGCATATGTAGCAGGTAAGATGCATCAGGATAGTCTTTTATTTTTGGGTACACCTGTCCTAGACGGACCCAACCCCTTTGTTGAGTCCCCTAAGTCAAATGCACGTGATGCAAATAATCGTTCCTACTAGGGATCCGGCATGAGGCTNGGGGCCGGGGGGGGGGGGGCAGCGTACCGGGAATACAAAAGCTTCACCGGCTTTGTAACTTGTCCGTAACTCGTTCTATAATTTGGATATGAATCTAACAGAAAAGAAGTCACACGAAGTGCACACTTCCAGATTATTTAGAAGACTCAGAGAGAAGAGGGGTTTCAACACAATTTATATCCAATTTAGATAGTATCAAAGAGGTAAAAAACAACATTTAGCACATTAGGTTTAAACATGTAAAAATCAGGTAATAAAGCCAAATAAAACAGTTTATTCTAAGCTCGAATTCTTGAGCCCTGAACTGGAGATTCTGGGTTCATATCCCCAGCAGAGTCGCCAGACCTGTCACACCTCTTTTTTCACCGGTGAGGGTAATAAGGGAGTTTTTCCAATTAAAGTGATATTATTCGGTTTTGGGACTTATTATTATTTCAGAGTCGCCACCCGGATTTTTGAAGATGCTCTGGGACACCATTTTGTTTTAAAATCCCAAACCGAGGAAATTTTGACTCTGTTTTGATTTGTCTGCGACCAGAAATCCGAGTAAGGAATTCTGTTAACCCGGGAGAAGGTGTTAGGCACTCCCGAATTCAGTGGTTCTAGCACGGTCGCTTAACTAATAATATTTGGCCTAGTCATCTAATTATTTACATATTTTAAACCTATTGTGCCTTTTTTTTTAGCCTTTTTTCACTTTTAAAAACCGCTTTTAATACTTATGGATTTATCTTGAATAAGTCACAATGTCATGCACTTACTTGTTTTTTGGACACATTATAACCACGCCACATGAAATGCACACATAATTACAACATGTGATTTTTATTATTGTTTGAAGTTGAGGGTGTCGGGCACGAGTTGCCACGCCCGAGTGTAGATTATGGTTGCTTGAAGTAATTTTCGATTACTTACTAAATTTCAAACTAAAGGAATACTTTTCTACCTATATGATATATAGGGGATTATCTAAAATTAAGTTCACTAGCCTAAATGACAGCATATTTTGGGCTACATTTAGCCCTAAATTATTTCAACTCTTTTTGGCCAATCCTAATTTGGCTATTGAACAAGAAGAGATTTGTGTAATCTGAACTAAACACTACTAGATACAGGTATAAACAGAAACATTGCACTCCGAATGATAATTAGGAGAAAATTTGCACATTTAATGTTGTTTTCCAGTTATCAGAGGGACATTGTTTGGAAAATCATACTCATATGTATCAAGGATTCACCAGATTAAGCACAAATAAATCGCGGGATTTTTTAGGGCGCAAGTTATCAAAAAATGAATTTTAAAGTTTTTGACAGATTAGTCTTAAAACCAAGATCATACCAATTCTAAATGATTTTGAAGTTGTAATCTTGAACTCCTTTGTGGTTTCTTTTTAAGGAAGGATGTAGCGCGAACAGCTTTACCAGTTCAGACTTGGTCGTTTAAAACACAGGTTACTAGAATCGAAATTCATTCGTAAAAAATATGCATACATTGGTTTAAGAAAATCTATAAGATGTGGAATGAACTGAGAGTAATTAAATAATTTCGACTTATATTGAAGATAACTAAAATCAGAAATAGCTGTTTCCAAATCAATAAGTGTTTGTAAAATCCTATGCATGCTAATTTCGAACATACACTCCATTTTTATCTACTGTCATCATGCTACTTTTAGAAAACAGGGACACGAATTGTAAGTTTGACATTACTAAAGCCTTCTTTTCTAAAATCAGTATGAGCACTAAATAGAATTAAATGTACAGTCCAATTTACGTTACAACGTAGAAGAATTACAACATCATTGCTACTACGCGAATACATTTTTTCAAAAGAGAGGAAAACTAAAATGGTGACTTCAAGCTAGTTGTATGAATTGAATTCTTCTAAGGTTGTACATGCGAGACCTCTTTCGTAATCTGTGGAACACCCCAAATAATTGGGTGTGCTATGCATCCACCAGACCAAACATGACCATGAAAAGAGGTCAAGTTTAAACCTGATTATGCTGTGCTAAACTATACTAAAAAGCAGAGTTATTTATGCATTTTTTTTGTGTGAACCTGACCATGAGTGGGTCAGACTTTAATCCCATAATGCCAACACAAAGCTAAGTCTTAAATTTATATGGGGACTTGCTTACTAAGTCTCTTCAGTGACCACGAAAACACAAATAAGAGCATCTTTTAATCTAAAACTATAAGTCCAAAATTTTGCTATTTGGACAGTAGTAACAACAGACCTTCAGACATTTATAGGATGAGTCATACCATAAAGTAGGTTAGACTAAACCTTGATGATGTTTTACACCACTTTAACCGAATAGGTTCCTGCCTTTTTATGGACTGAATCTGACCATAAAAGGGGTCAGATTCAACTCCATAGAGGTAATCTTTTGTGACTTTCGACTCATACTTATACTAGGACTTTGATTTTTAGGCATGTTTTAGAGAATAAATCTGATCATATTAAGGGATTCAGATTCTTTTCCCTAGGAGCCTTTTGATTACCCACTTCTTATCCGTAAGGGGGTGATTTCCATAACCTTAGGCCACTGTTTATGCACTACTAAGGGGTGAGTTTGACTATTAAGAAGTCAGGCTCATCTACCGTAGTGCCAACTATCTAGAGACTTGCTCTTTGAATCTCTTCAGTGACCAAAGAGACCCAATCAAAAGCATATTTCTGCAATCTTATGGAAAAAAATCTGACCAAGAAGAGGTCAAATTCAACATCCAAGTGCAGATTATTCCACTAATGGACTAACACAAAACTAATATCCAATGATACTCAATGCATTTTAACCAACTTAAAATCAAAACAGAATAATTCTAAGGATTTAGATATTACACACACAACATATATTCAGATTCCTTAACATCATATAAACCAAATATTACTTCAGATTTATAGACCAAGAACAAAGAAGAAGATTCAGCTTGACATAATCTCAAAAAAAATAAAAAAAATAGCAAGAATTAGACATTTCAGCATCAAAATAACAACAAATTCTGAGTATAACAATTTCATTTAAAGTTCACTGTTACATACCTTTTGAAGAGAAAAATAACAAAAACCTGACCAAATAAAGGTCAGGCAAAGAGGGAGATCAACAAGAAGAAGAAAACCAAGCAGCAACAATCGGCAAAACCAAAAAATATATCTTGAATAGACCCAATTTTTGAATAGGAAACCAACAAAGGAGGCCAGTTTTTTCCCAAGAAAATTATAGCAAAATACTAATTTTTTTCTTTCTTCAGAAACTATAGCCAAAAGAAACCAATTTTCAGCAGGTTCTTGCATCCATCTTGGTATATATATTTTTAGTATTTTCTTTCTGTTTTTATTTTTTCCGAGAGTAGTGGTAGAATTTTAGAGCAGTGTTCTAGTGGGTGTGTATATAAATTCTGTGGAAAATCTCTCTTAAAATCTGTGGTAATGAATTGTTGAAATCTGTGGTCAAGAAGTCTATTTTTTCAAGTAATCCCCCAGTCTGTTTAGTGGTAAAAAGTGTGTATATATATAGGGGTTTTAGGATAGGATATTCTCAGCATATTCTTTATCCAATAAGCTGAAAATAGTACAAATGCAGCTGTCAACCCTATCCTTTTGGGACAGCTGCACCTATTCTAGAAAATTCTCTCTTTAGAAAATACCCTTTTAACCTTAAGAGCCTGATTTCCTAAACTGAGTTACCTAATGTACCCCTTAGAGTCCCTGAATTTTCCATTAGGTAATCAGGGTTACTCACTTGGGTTATTATTTAAACTTTGGTTAGTTAACCCTAGTTATGTTCTTTAGTCAACTATTAGTTGTTCTTGACTATGGTTGGTGACAGTTAGTTAAGGGTTAATTGATTAAGTTCCTATTAGTTAACTAGGTTTAGCTTGTTAATTAATGTAAGTCAATAAACTTAATTCCCTAACCTAAGTTAACTGATTTGATTTGGTTAATCCAACTCAATTACTAAAAATCAGAAACTTGACTAACTATTATGCCTAGGTTAACTAATTTGTTTTAGTTAATTAATCCTGAACTAACTATCTTAGATAGCTTTTAGGATTTAGTTAACTACTTAAGATACTATTAGACTAGGTTAAAATATTAAACAAGTGATTATAGGAAATTATTGCTAACTAAATTAGTCTTGATAAGTCTAGGTTAAACCATGACCAAACATTGTTTTAGAACTGAGTTTTAGCCTAATTGGTTGATTAGTTTCAGGTTAATTAATTACTTTAGATTAATTAGGTTGAACTTCTTAGAATTAGGCCAATTGTATTATTACTTAGTTCAAATGTACACATAATTAGTCGCGTATAATTTTCTCTTCATTACCTAATTAAACTATTACTTGATCGATTAATCTAGGTGGATGATTAACCCTCAGATTATACTAAAAACAAGAGACGAATTAGGGTAATCAATCAATTGAAGGTGGCAAGTAGCATTTAGAAAAAATGACAGTGAAAGCAATCTAAAAAACTAAGCATGAATCGATGAAGCTAACTATTAATTTTAACAAGTAGAACACCTAACAATTAAAGATGATTAGTAGGAAGTCTTGAACGACTAAACATGGTTCCCAAATGGTCAAGAATATGCATAACATGTTAACAAAAATGAAGGCAGTGTGAATCAAAGAAGAACATCCATATGAAACAGTGAAAAAAACCTAGGCTAAGAAACATGATTATTAAAGAACCTTAGTTACTAAACATGATTATCCGTTTGGGTCTTGAATTAATCAAGACGAAATAACATGAACATGTAAAGGAAAATAATGAAAGAAAAAACAAAAATCCAGACCTAAAAACAGTGGAGATTCACGATTTTAAACTGAAGGGGATACCAGTGGAGTGATTTAAAGGAATTCCGGTGATTTTTCCAGAATTTGGCCGGACCCGGCGACCTCTAAAAGTGACCTTCACTCGCATGAATCGACGACTCTTGTCAAGAGCCATCGACTCATGTGAGTTTGAGTTATAGAGCCGCTTGGAATCATCTTCAACAAGATTTAGGGTTTCGTCAGTTTCTAGATCCGAAATTACTCACAATGGAGTGATTTTTTGGGGAAACTAATGGAGTGACGGGGTTAAGGGGGAGGTGAGGACCGTCTGGTGAGAAGTTGGGGGTCGATTGATGGAGGTCCGGTGGCCGGAAGGCGGCGGAACCTGGTGAGGCAGCTAGGGTTAGAGAGACAGATGAGAGAGATGGTCTATGGGTGTTTGGGAGGTGAGTTCTGAGGGGGGGTGGGGGCGTGTTAGGACAGATTTATAGTGTAAGGGTTCTTAGTTCCGGACCGTTGGATCAATAAGATCCAACGGCTAGGGGGCTTGAGGGATGAAACGGAGTCGTTTGGGTAGTGTAGGGGCAGGCCGGGTAAAGGGGTGTTTGGACGGGTTTATGGTCTTGGGCTGGGTGTGTTTGTGTATAGAGAAGGGGTTTGGGCCTGGGTAATTTTTGCCCAGGTCCGATTTTAATCCCCTTTTTAGCTAATCTAAACTAATTAATTAATTTGAATTAAATCAAAATTCAACAAAAATATAGTAATTAATTCTAACTTAGTCTTTGTCTAATTATAAATTAATTAAGAGTAATAATATTTAATTTAATACTCATATCATTTAAGGAATAAATTTCACAATTTTGTTAGAAAAAATGAATAAATTAATCATTAAATCTACATCGTGACAAATAATCAACATTTTTGTTGTTATATTTCAATCAATTACAAATAATATATTAATTAGCTCTAACTCTAGTTTAAATTTTAATTAATGAGTAAATTAAAAGGTGAAATTTCTAGTTAACATTTGTAATTATTTGAAGAATAATTTTCCGTAATTTTCCAATAAAATTATTGAAGTTATGCACCGAATCATGCAACTTTAAATCATTTATGAAGTTTAAAAGACAAATTATTATTTATGCAATGCAAATAATTCACACACAGACATTGAAATTCAACAAAGGTTTATAACACTAATTAATTTATTGAATTTTGTAGGAATATATAGTAAGTTAAAAATTACATGCTCACACCTAGTAGTCGTTGTAGTTGATTTAAAGGAAACAATTGAGAATCTGAAGAAAGAGAAAGATGCCTTAGATGAAAAATTGCAAATATAGAACATGAAAGAGATGATCTAATGGTTGTTGTGGTAGACTTAGAATAGACTATTGAGTGTGTAAGAAAGGAAAAAGATGTCTTAACTGAGAGAGTTGCTAACATTAAGCATGAGAGAGATGACTTATTAGTGGTAGTAGTGGACTTGAAGGAGACAATTGAGGAACTTAAAATGGAGTGTAGGCCTGAAAATTCTAAAAAGGGAAAGGAAGTTGCAAGTGAGGCACACATTAAGCTTGAAAGTAAGTTAAATTCAGTGAAGTCCAGTCTGCGTGTCGAGCTTGAGAAAAACAAACAACTTCAGGAAGAACTTAGAAGAGTGAAGAGTGATCTTCAAAAATCACTCAAGTGGGCCTGGTTCTCTGATGCTATCACTGCCATGTTCATTAATAATGGGGAGAACATGCAAAGAATTAGGTTTAAAAGGGAGAAGACTCCCTACAACCCTCATAGCAAGTGTGTTACTGTACCCGATAATTGGATTTGTACTTACTGTGGTAACAATGGACACCTCAAGGAAAACTGCAAGGCCAGGGTTCAATCACAACAGAAAAATAAAGTTTTTGCTAAGAAAATAACTACTGCTAGAGAACCTAGTCCCTCATATAGAAAACGATGATGCCTTCCTGGACTAAAATAATACTTATTCATCCTTTTCCTCACTACAAGGGACCCAAACTTATTTGGGTTCATAAATCTAACCCTTTATTTCCTTATGCAGGGAGCAACCAACAATGGTACATGGATAGTGGATTCTCAAAGCACATGACTATAAACACAATCGATTCCTTTCACTAAAGGACCTATAATGAGGGAGTGTATCCTTTGAAAATGGCAAAACGGGATACATTCTGGGAGTTGGAAGGATAGGGAAGTCACTCATTCACTCAATTGAGAACGTGTACTATGTCAATGTCTTGAAGTAGTCTGCTGAGTGTCTCTCAGATATGTGACAAGGGAAACAAAGTGGAATTCTTGTCAAAGATATGCACAATCACAAATCTTGTGACTGGTGCGGTGGTGCTAGTGGCCAAAAGACACAAGAACATTTATGCTGCTGTTTTAAGTCCCTTCAAAGTGGTAATCTCAGCCGTCTAAAATCCGTTGATGATGATGTTGAATTATGGTATAGAAGGCTGGGGCATGCAAGCTTTTCATTACTAAACAAACTAGTCCAGAAGGACCTGGTTCGCGGTTTGCCCAAGTCAAGCTTCAAGGGACACAAAGTCTGCGATGCTTGTGCAAAAGGAAAGCATGTTAGATCTTCATTGGAGCCTAAAAAGGCAGTCAACACCTCAAGGCCACTTGATCTTCTTCATATAGATCTATGTGGACCTATGTGGGTTCCAAGAAAAGGAGGAAAACTATATATCCTTGTATCCAGATTCACTTGGACCCTATTCCTCAGAACTAAGGATTATACTTTTTAAGTATTTGTTGCCTTTGTCAAGAAGATCCAAGTGAAGATGGGAATAAATGTGGCTTGGATCAGATCACAACAACTAAAGCTGAAAATAGAGTTGTTGATGAAGTCCAAGGTACTCCACTTGATGAAATAAGAAGTGGCCAAGAACCTCAGTCGGATATACCTGGGTCCTCTACTAATGAGATTCAGGTACCAAATTAGAAGCACAAAAGCTCACATCCTCTTGACAACATAATCACCCCTCTTGACTCAGGAGTTCAAACAAGATCAAAAGCCAGAAATTCACTTGCCTTTTCTGCCTTTCTTTCTCAATAGAGCCCAAAAACATCAAGAAACATTGAAACATGCAGACTGGATCACAGCGATGCAAGAGGAGCTGTATCAATTTGAAAGAAACAAGGTATGACACCTGGTTCCTCGATCTGCAAATCGAACTATCATAGGAACCAGGTGGGTATTCAGGAACAAACTTGATGAGTATGTAAATACAACAAGAAACAAGGCAAGGCTTGTAGTTCAAGGCTACAATCAGGAAGAAGGGATTGATTATGATGAAACATTTTCTCCAGTTGCTCGAATGAAAGCTATCAGAATTCTTATTGCCTTTGCATCTCATATGGAATTCACATTATTCCAAATGGATGTCAAAAGTGCATTTCTGAATGGTTTTCTGAAAGAAGAAGTTTATGTCAAGCAGCCTCCTGGATTTGAGTGTCACGAGTATCCTGAGCATGTGTTCAAACTGGACAAAGAATTGTATGGGCTAAAGAAGGATCCCCGGGATTAGTATGAAAGATTGTCAAAATTCCTTCTAGAGAAGGTCTTTACAAGAGGGAAAATTGATGACACACTCTTTCAAAAGAAACGAGGGAGGAACCTGCTCATTGTGCAGGTGTATGTTGATGATATCATCGTTGGGGCCACTATTGACTCTCTATGTGAAGAATTTCAAAACTCATGGGAAGTGAGTTTGAGATGAGTATGATGGAAGAATTAAATTTCTTCCTGGGACTTCAGGTAAAGAAGTCTCAAAAGGGAACATTGATAAGTCAGCAGAAGTATATCAAAGAGCTGCTGAAAAGGTTCGACATGGAAGCATAAAAAGTTATTGACACCCCCATTGCCACAGCTACGCGCCTAAACATGGATGAACCTGGTTCCCCTGTGAATCAGACCATGTACAGAGGTATCATAGGATCACTCATGTATCTCACTGCAAGTAGACCAGACATTGTGTTCAGCGTGGGTCACTGTGCAAGGTTCCAATCAAATCCAAAGGAGTCTCATCTGAAGGCTGCTAAAAGAATATTGATATATCTTAAAGGAACACAGGACCTGGTTCTCTACTATCCCTCAGGTGACAACTTTGATCTTGTTGGGTATGTTGATGCTGATTATGCAGGATATCAGGTGGACAAGAAAAGAACGTCTGGTATGGCACATTTTCTGGGTTCTTATTTCATCTCATGGGGTACAAGGAAGCAAAACTCGATGGCACTCTCAACTACAGAAGCGAAATATGTAGCAGCTGCCTCTTGTTGTGCTCAATTGCTGTGGATCAAACAACAGTTGGATGACTTTGGATTATTCTCTTATTGTGTGCCCCTCTTGTGTGACAATACAAGTGCACTATACACGGCCAAAAATCCAGTCCAACATAAGAGGGCTCCTCATAGAAAATGTTGAAAAAGGGCTCATCTGTATGAAGTTTTGCAACACTGAAGATCAGATTGCAGACATCTTCACCAAAGCTCTGAGCAGAGAACATTTTGAAAGATATCTCCTGGCACTAGGTTTGATAAAACCCAACTGAGGACCTGGTCCCCCAAATGATTGGCTATGAAAGAAATGTATAAGTAAAAATAGCTAAAAGTGTTTTATGGAAAAGTCTAACTCATTTCTATACCGTTACAGGTAGACACACATGATGATTACAGAGCAGCTGATGTAGTGCATGCTGGTAAAAGGGGTTAAGCTTACACTTTCAAGACCTGTCAGGGAACCTGGTTCTCCTGACACAGGTTAGTAGCTTCTTTGTTCTTTCATACACAATTTAGAATGGATAAAAGCAATGCCACGTCATCAGTGTGTCAGTTTCTTTTCTTTGTGTCTTTTCAACCAAAATGTCTCACCTGTTGCTGAGCAACCCGACTCCCAAAATAAAACGACTGCCTTTTCTTAACCGGTCCCTCATCTCTCATAAATGCATCTATCAAGTTCACAACTACTCACATCAAACTTCAAAATTTTCACTTCCCATCCCCTCTTCTCAAACCACTAATCTCTCTAGTAAACTCCACCATGACTGAGAATCAAGAAAACTTCGGTACTCTCATTAATACCCCCTTCGAGTCCACACCAGTTGAAACTAAAATTGTAGACTCCTCACTAAACACCACCACCAATATAATCCCTAGAGTGGAATCTCCCCCATACTCAGTCTCCTCACCTACCCACTCAGGTTATGGTTCTCATCGGAGTCGTAAAACCTCGACTCCGAAAAAGTTTGTGGCTACAAGTTCTCCTCCAGTCTCGCCGGAAAAATAGGGTGAATAGGGTAACCTGGTCGAAGAGGGAAATCAGGAAACCTCCAATCTCGCTATGGAAAAGAACTCCAGTGCAAAGCAAAAGGCTGGTCCTAACAATGTTAACTCACCCAAGACAGGTCTTGTGTTTACAGGTAACACTCCTCCTTCTGCTGAGATTTCCATGGAACCACAAGAAAATGAGGCAATAGAAAATATTCTCTCCATAGCCGCTAAAGGGGTTTTTGTTGAGGAAGGTGTAGAGGGGTCTAAGCCTTAGGGGAAAGAGCCTCAAGCCATAATAGATGAGCGAGATCTTGTTCCAGTTGAAAAATCGACACAGGATGATACTGCTAGGGTACCTAATGATGGAATTGATCCCTCCATGGAGGATCCAGTTCAGGGGTCATCTCCCCAGGTCAGTATTGATCCTGCTCCTTCTCCCCATTTCTATGCTGAACCCCTGTCTATGGTGGTGCTTGAGATGCGGTCTGATAGTGAAGAAGATTTAGAAAATATGGTGATTTCTAGCTTTATCAAAGCTAGGAATAAGCCAGTTGTAACTCCATATCCAATTCCTAAGCGACCCACTACAAGGTTGCAAAAGAAGGAGGCTCTAGAGTCTGCTCTTAAGAAAAGTAAAAGGATTCAAAGAAGGATAAAGTTGGTGAAGGATGGCAAGGTTGTACATGAAAAGGTTGTTCTTGTTGTCAATGTGGATGAGGAAGTAGAAGAGGAACCTAGTTCCTTGACTCACAAGCCCTCGAAGTAGAAGTACTCTCTCTCCAAATCCAAAGAGAACATTTATGTAAGTGTTGAAAGTCCAACCAAGAGTGCTGATGCTACTTCTAGTGAAACATTTGTGGAAACATCTGGTGATAAGACGGTAAAAGAGAGTGGTGGAAAAATGATGATGAAGTGGAGGAAGATTCTGGTGAACATGTGCCTGAAAATTTAGTAGAGAAGGGAAATTCTACTTGCAAGTCAGTGAAGAGAAAAATGGATGTTGATGAGGAACCTGGTTCCTTTAAGAGAGCAAAAGTTGATGAATCCCCAAGTTCTGGGAAAGGAAAGTTGAGAAATCAAAAGGTACTATGGGGCCGCACTTTTTCCCCTGACATCGTGGAGTTTGTCGGGATACGACAATTAGTGGAAATTTGTGATTTTAAAAAATGGACTCATTTCTTTACAAATGATGTTCCAAAAGTGTATGAGAGGAAGTGTGGAGCTTCTATGCCGACTTCTTCAAAGTTGAAGATGATCACATCTACGTGTTGGCAAATGGGGTTGACATAGTAATGGACTCTTCCTTGTTGGGGTCAATTCTGGGTGTTTCTGCTGAAAGGTTGTCATCTGTTCAAGGTGTCTACTCTCCCAATTTCAGAAATGCCATAGTTAAGGACAAGGTAATACAACAGGGGAACGAGTGCATAAGAAGGCACTTATTCCACTATATAAGTTTCTATTTGAGATGGTAAACAAAATGTTGCTTCCCCGTGCTGAGAAGAGATCTATTACGTCCAAAGATGACTTGGTGCTTATGGAACCCTTGGATGGCTTCACCACCATCAATTTGCCCGGAATAATGATTCAGTATATGTAAAAAGTGGAAGACTTTAAGGATGGAAACCATGGGCTACCTTATGTGTTTATTCTCACAAAGGTCTTCGATTTCTTCAAGGTACCTCTTGGACAGGCCAAAGTGAGCTCTAAGAAGCAAACCTTCTCCAAGACCACTCTTGAGGAGTGTGAGTGTATTGACAAGGTCGGAGGAGTTGGAAGAACCTCTACTATATCTTAACTCATAAATGCTCAGAATAGTGCCACAAAAGAGACCAGGAAGTTAAAGGAAAGGAACGCAATTTTGAGAGTCAGCTCAGTTAGCTACAAGAGGCACATGGTTCCGATAGTTATCACAACTCAGAGGTTGTCCGCCTGACTAAGGAGAATGCTGAGCTCAGGAAAAAAGTGAAGGACTTGAAAGAAAGACTTCTCAATGAGAAAATGTCTGCGAATGCTCGCATGAATCTTGTCCTCAAAACCCTTGCCCCCTCCTCGAATCTCTCTTCCTCCAGTGCCCCCTAAGAAGTGTCTCCCCTCAGTGTCCAATTTTCCAGTGTCCATCTCTTATGATTGTTTCTGATGATGTTTTTGTCTTTGGTACTTGTTTTTGTTTTTGAATTGTGGATGGTAACATTGAATCTGCTCCCGCTGTAAAATCCAAATTTTTTATGAAAACTTTTCCCCTTTTGCTGTGTATAGAATTGTTCTTTTGTCTCTATTTTCTATCATGTCTGTGTGCACACAAGTGGTATGAGTTAACTACGCTGGACTTCTTTTTGCTTTTACTTAGTCTTTTTTTTTTATGGTTCCAAAAGGGGGAAGATTTATGCATAATTGAATAATGATGTACAGATTCAAGGCGAACTCAATGGCCTTCCTGGTTCACTGTATGGTTCTTTGTGGTTCTTCGTAGGATTTTCAATTATAAGTTTGTCATCATCAAAAATGGAGAAATAAAATTTATGCATAATTGAACAATGATGTACAGATTCAGGGGGAACTCAATGGCCTTCCTGGTTCACTGTCTGGTTCTTTGTGGTTCTTCGTATGATTTTCAATTATAAGTTTGTCATCATCAAAAAGCAGAAATTGATAGGTTATAAGTACCTTTATTTTATATTTTGACGATCTAACAAACTTAATATCAAGAACCAGATAAGGAACCTGATCTACATTTGGTCCACATTCTCAAGCGTATGGAAATAACCAGACTTAAGCTAGAGATGTTCGTCAGTATTTTAGAAGTTAAAGAATCAACAAGGGGAACAAATGGATTTCAGTTCCCCTGGTGATTGTACCAAGTCAACTATCCAACATCTTGAAAGTGACTGACTGCACATGCAACAGTACATCACAATGCAGTAGTCACCTCCATTGGGAAGGACCTTGTACCCAAGTTGCTTACATCATTCAAGTGATGTAATCAATGTTATATTAACATTAAACCAATGTCAAAACATCAATTGAACACTTAGAGAATTTACTCAAGCACTCCCATAGTGATTGATCTTCCTGTTAACAATTCTCAAGTGCATCAAGAACAAAGAACAACACTGCTACGGACCAGTTCCCCATATCAAGTGATTGTATGTCCTTAGTTGAGTTGTAACTTTGTTAATGTTCTTACTTGTAATTCCTACTTAGCTTACTTAGAATCATTGTGTAGGAAACACTTGTAAATCATAAACCCCCGTGTTTGTGTCTTGGCTAGAGTTAGTCAAGTTGTAAAGTCTTATTAATAGAGGTATTACAAAGTGGCTTTTAATAGGTGTGTTACAAGTTAGTGAGGGATTAAGGAGTTAATTCCTAGGTTACAATTGGTTGTAATCTAAATATTTTGCTCAGTAGTGAAGTTGAAATCCTACAAAGGTAGGTCGTGGTTTTTGATCCCGTTGAGCTGAGAATTTTCCACGTAAAACTCTCAGTGTCATTTATATTCTGTTGTGTGTGTAATATTTGGAAATTGATAGAGTTTGGTTGACCCTCAAATTATATCAGTAGCAACTTCAGAAATTGTCTCAGGAGTAACTTTAGGGCCAAAAGATACCTATTCAGTTTCAGAAGAAACAGTTTCTTCCCCTTCAGTAGCAAATTTGAAGGATTCATTAGATTTCTGAGGTTCTTCTACCCTACTCGCTTTCAGTTGATCATTAATTTTCTGAATCATCTCTCCACCAGCAACAACCTTGCGAGCCATTATTTTTACTCTTTTCTTAGAGGTTGGGGTGTTGGAAGGAGTGATAGTGGGTGTGGAAATGGTTTCTTGTTTTAGTGATGAAGGATTTTAGGAGTGTTAGTCATTTATGTGCTTGGGTATGGAAGAGAAGAGAGTTGGATTGTGTTTGGAAGATAAAAGAAGATAGAGAGTATTTTGACGGCTTAGGAGAGATGAAGTGAGGAATACACTAAGACTGATCAATTTAAAGAGAGGTAATTAATGGGGTAACAACAATTTTTCAGATTTTTAGAAGTCTAATCAAACAGAATTTCAGTTTTGAAAAGACGTTGGAGTCTATCCCAAGAATCTAGGTTCTTCAATTCGGTTGGGACTCTTTTGAACGGAACTAGTTCACTTGTAATGGATAAGTCCAAAAGGGATTTGGAATTAGGCAGGACTCAACTCATGATCCAAATATCAAATTATGCAGAGTGTAGAAAACATACCGAGTAATCTTGATGAACCAGGTTCTTCACTAAGAGTTCTCTTGTGCAAGTCTAAATTTTCCAAAATAGAGAGAATATCGTTAGAGATTAATGAGTCATTTTAGCATATGGCACAATATTATACTATTGAAAGTATGAGACCGAGCAAAATCTAATCTAATTATATACACAATTTACAAATTTTCTAACCAAAAATAATTTTTTTTTCTTTTTCTCATTTTTTTTCATTGTGAATTTTGGACCGGTCCTTTTAGGTGATCTTAATAATCCCTAATTCTAACTTGTTCCTTTCAAATAAATCTCTACTTTTGTGAATATGTCAGCTATTTGCTTGTCAGTAGCACAAAATTTCACAGAGATCAAACCCTTTTCATAGTTATCCCTCAAAAGTGATGCCTAACACCTATGTGCTTAGTTCTCTTATGATGAACCGGGTTCTTGGTCATACTAATTGCACTAGTGTTATACAGGGATACAACTAATATCAATTCCAAATTCCATTAATTACTGTTTGATCCAAAACAATTGAGCACAACATGAAGCGACAACAACGTACTCAGCTTCAACATTAGATAAGGCCACAAAATTTTACTTTTTGGTGGCCCAAGACACAAGACATGAGACAAGAAAGTGTGACATACCTGAGGTGTTCTTTCTATCCATAAGAAAACCTGGATAATCAGCATCAACATATCCCACTAGATTGAAATTACTATCTTTTGGATACCATAGACGAAGATCAGTGGTTCCTTTTAGATATCTCAAAATCCTCTTGACAACAGTCAATTGAGACTCCTTTGGATTTGACTAAAATCTTGCACAAAGGCCTACATTGAAAATAATGTCAGGTCTACTAGTAGTGAGATAAATTAATAAGCCATTTTTCCCTATACAACTTCTGATCAACAGATGAACCGGGTTCATCTATATCCAACTTTGTAGCTGTAGCAATATGAGTGTCAATTTCTTTGGAATCTTCCATTTTAAACCTTTTAAGAAACTCTTTTACATACTTCTGCTGATGGATCATAGTTCCATTTGAATTTTATTTAATTTGTAAGTCTAAAAAGAAATTAAGCTCACCCAGCATGCTCATTTCAAATTCACTCCCCATTTGTTTAGCAAATATTTTACATAACTTATCAGTAGTTGCTCCAAAGATTATATCATCAACATATATCTAAACTACCAAGAGATATTTACCTTTTTCTTTCAAGAATAAAGTGTTGTCAATTTTACATCTCTTGTAGTCATGCTCAAGCAAAAACTTTGATAATCTTTCATACCATACTCTTGGAGCCTGCTTAAGCCCATAAAGTGCTTTGTCAAGTTTGTACACATGATCAGGACTCTTCTTGCTTTCAAACCCCGGCGGTTTCTTGACAAACACTTCTTCCTTTAGATAGCCATTGAGGAAGGCACTCTTGGCATCCATCTGTTGAAGGGTGAATTCCATGTAAGCAGCAAAGGCTATAAGGAGTCTTATTGCTTCCAACCTTGAAACTGGAGCAAAGGTTTCATCATGTTCTATGCCCTCCTCTTGGCTATATTCTTGAAACACTAATCTTGCCTTGTTCCTTGCAACTGTTCAATCTTCATCAAGTTTGTTTCTGAAGACCCATTTTATGCCAATTGCTTATCTGTCCTTGGGTCTTGGTACCAGATGCCAAACTTGAATCCTTTCAAATTGGTTGAGTTCATCTTGCATTGCATTAACCCAGTCTGCATCCTGCAAAGACTTAGCAACATTTTTAGGTTCAATAAGAGATAAGAAAGCATCAAAAGCACAATGATTCTTTAATGAATATCTTGTTTTGATTCCAGAGGTTGGAGCAGTAATTATGTTCTCAATGAGATGAGAACTTTGATACTTGTAAGATTTCGCAACCAACTGGTTTCCCCTTGATGTTCCTTCATTGCTTTGTTACTGTGGAACAGGTTCACGGACAAGTTCCATTTAGGTTTGAGGATCATTTCCTCTTTGTTCTATTCCACTGTCATGTTGCTCTGGGTGGAAGAACCTATTCCATCACCTGTTCCTTCCTCTAGTGCAACTTCAGTCTGGGTTGTGGTTCATTTGAGTTTCTTACCAGCCCAATTGATTCATCATCATGTTCCTACCTCTCATAAAGAATGTTAGTTTCATAAAAAACCATATGAACACTTTCTTCTACACACATAGTTCAATTGTTATAGACCTTATAAGCTTTGCTATGTGAAGAATATCCCATGAATACTCCCTCATCACTTCTGGGATCAAACTTACCTAGGGAGTCTTTACCATTGTTGTGCACAAAGCACTTGCATCCAAATGCCCTAAGATGGGATATGCTTGTTTTTCTCCCTCTAAGTAACTCATATGGTGTCTTCTCTAAGAGAGGTATAGTCATGCACCTATTTATGATGTAGCATGCAGTATTTACAACTTTTGCCCAAAATTTATGGGGCAGTTTACTAGAAAGAAGCATGGTCCTTTCCATATATTCAAGTGTCCTATTCTTTATTTCAACTACTCCATTTTGTTGTGGAGTCCTAGGAGCAGAAAACTTATGATCTATGTCATGCTCATCACAAAAATTAGCAAATTTAGCATTTACAAATTTGGTGTCATGATCAGACCTAATTGATGCAAGTTGATTACCTAGTTGCTTCCGATTTTTTCTAACAAAAGAAGTGAACATGTCAAATGCTTCATCTTTAGATGTTAAAAACATGTCCAAGTAAACCTAGAGTAATCATCAACAAGCACTATCACATATCTTTTACCGCCTCTGCTTAATGTTCTCATTAGACCACAGAGATCCATATGGATCAGTTCCATCGTCCTGGTGGTGCTTACCACTTTCTTTCTTTTAAAAGAGGATTTTACCTACTTCCCTCTTGCACAAGCCTCACAAACTTTGTATTCCTTGAACTTGATGTTAGGCAATCCTATCACCAAGTCTTAAAAGACTAATTTATTGAGTTGACTTAGACTCGCATGTCCAAGTCTCTTGTGCCAAAGGAGGGGATCTTTGTCCAACACACTTAAGCAAGTGAGTTCGTTTTCTAAAAGTGTGGACAGATCTACAATATATATATTGTTCACTCTTTTTCCCTGCAAAACAATCTTGTCAGTGGTAAGATTAATCACAAAACATTTGGTAGAGGTGAATGCTACCAAGTTACCTCTATCACATAATTATGATACACTGATTAAACTATATTTAGGCCATCTATTAAGTAGACATTCTCAATAGAGTGAGAATTAGTTTTACCTACCTTTCCTACCCCAATGATCTCACCTTTCTTCCCATTTCCAAAGGAGACATTACCTCCTTTGAGGTCCTCAAGTGAAAGGAACTGGTTCTTGCTTCCTGTCATGTGCTTTGAGAAGCCACTATCCATGTACCATATTTGGCTGCTCCCCTTCACTTGGACTTGCAAAAAGGAAATCAGGGGTTAGTCTTAGGAACCCAAACTAGTTTGGGTCCCTTTCTATAGGAAAAAGGATGAATCAAATTCTTTTTAGCCCAACTTGGTAACCTATTCTTCCGTTGAACAAATTCTTTGTTCTTTTGACTTGCCTTTTCTTTTGTAGTGCATTCACTTTTATAGTGACCTGTTTTACCACAGTGAGTACAAATCTTGTTCTTAGGAAGTGTAAGGTACTTTCTTTTTGGATCCCATTTAGGTGGTATATTCCCAAAGCTATGTCCTCTTCTGGTGCTACTATGATGTTCCTGTAGCCATGAAAATGCATCGAAGGACCTCTTCCATTTACAAGTTCTGTCTAGTTCATGCTTGACCTTGTCGAGATCCTCCTTCAAAATTCTTACCTGCTCATCCTTCTTATACAACTCATATTTTAGTTTACCTACATTTTCTACTAGAGTGAGTTGTGTGCAATCAGCTGTCTTCTTACCTGTTCCTAATTTTAATTTTAGATTTTCATAACTAAGTTCTAGGACATTTGATTAAAGCGCATGAACCTGGTTCTTTAAAGTAGTATTTTCACTCAGTCTCACTAACCCTAAGTTCCAGGTTCTTACACTTTGCTTTCAAAATCACATATTCTTTAGAAAACTGTTCCTTTTCATTTTTTACATCCTCAGATTCATCAATTAATCTAGAAGTAACTCAGATAACCTTTCTTTAGACACAAATTTAATCTTGTCTTTGAGATGATTTACACTTACCTCAGTTTCCTCTTCAGATTCTCCAATGGCCATAAGTGCTTGTTCATCTCCATCTTCATCATCTGAGCTTTCTCCCCAAGCATCTACCATAGCCTTGGTTGATCCTTTTTTCTTCTTGGGTTGAACCTGTTCCTTCTTCCTGTTTCTTCGTTCAGATTTTTCCTTCTTCCATTCAATTTCCCATTGAGGGCAGTTCTTGATGTGGTAATCAGTCTTCCCACACTTGTAGCATCCTTCATTGGCTTGCTTTTCAGGAACCTTTGGTTTGCTATAGCTCCCACTTCTTGAAGGACCCTTTCCTCTCCTAGGTACTTCTTGAATTCCTTTGTGATCATATCCATTTAATCATCTTCTAGATCAGAACCTTCAGTGATTCTGAGTGACAGTCTCATTTCCTTATTGGGTACATCCATCTTCATGGTTTTCCTTCTAAGTTCATAAGCAGTGAGATTTCCAATTAGCTCATCCAACTTAAGAGTGACAGTGTTCTTTGATTCCCCAATGGCAGTGACTTTGATCTCCCAAGTAACTGGAAGAACCCTTATCAAAATCTTCTCAACTCTGTCTTCTTCAGGGACAATCCTTCCAAGAGACTTAAGTTCATTTGTCAATATGGTGAACCTTGTATACATCTCTCGGATGGTTTCCCCTTCCTTCATGGTGAAATTCTCATATTGAGAATATAGTAGAGTTCCTATGGACCTCTTCACTTGAGGTGTTCCTTCATGGGCCACTTGCAAAGTGTCCCAAATTTCCTTAGCAGTGGTGCAACTTTGAATCCTGCTGTACTCGTCTGGACCAAGTCCACAAATAAGCGATTTCTTGGCTTTAGCATTCTTTTCCCACTTTCTCAAGTCATCAGCAGTGCAATCAGCTCTTGTCTTTGGCACATCTACTCCTTCAGCATTTTTCTTCAGTGTAGCCAATGGTCCATCAGTAACAATGTCCCACAGCTCATAATCTTTTCCAATGATGTGATCTCTCATCCTGACCTTCCACTAAGTACAGTACTGGCCGTTGAAGAGTGGTGGCCTAGCAGTGGATTTCCCTTCCCAGTTTCCATGTGGTGCACTAATCTTGTTCTTCTCCTAAGGTGTTAGCCTCTTTAAGGAGAACCCGCTCTGTTATCAATTGATGTTTTAACTTCAATACCACACAAGGGGGGGGGGGGGGGGGGGATGATTTGTGTGGTGTCCAATTTTTATCTTAAACTGATTATGGAAGGACTTGGTTCTTCTAAGTGTTCCTTAAACTAATGTCGCGCAAGATAAAATAGTCCTTTAATTATTCTCCTAATATTTTGTAATGACCCGACCAATTATTTTTCTTTCTAGATCTTCATTCCCCTAATTAATACTCTACGTATGTTTCTTTACTATTTTATGACTTGAGGGGATGGTTGACTTGGGTTTGGAAGGGTTCGAGCCGAAATCAGAACACTTGGTTCCTTAATAATGGTCTAAGATGACCAAGTTTGACTTGATTCGATATTTTAGTAAACGAACTCGAAACCAAGATTTGAAGGCTCCTATAGGTTCATATGATGATTTTGGACTCGGGCATGTGTTCAGATTAGGTTTCGGGTGATCCGGGAGCATTTCGGCACTCAATGTTGAAAGTTTGTTCATTGAAGGTTTTCTAGTTCTTTAAATTTGTTTTGGAGTAGATTTTGGAGTTATCAAGGCCCGTTTGGGATTTTGAGCATAGGAATAGTTCCATCTGGTGATTTATGACTTGTACGCAAAATTTGGGGTGATTCCGAGTAGTATAAGTGTGATTCGGCGCGTTCCGAGCTAGTTGAGAAATTTTGAAGTTCATAAGTTGATTCGAGTTGATTTTGGGGTGCGATTCTTAGTTTAGATGTTGTTTTATTCATTACGAGGGTTCGAGCAGGTCTGTATTATGTTTATTGACTTATTGGTGAAGTTGGTTGGGATCCCGAGTGGCTCGGGTGTGTTTCAGACCACTCAAAGCTAAGTCCAAACTACTGCACTTGTTGGTTATGGCTTCCTTTTTCACGAATGCAGAGGTTTCCTCGCGTTCGCGATGAAGGAATGAGACTGGAGGAGGTTTTATTCTACGCGTTTGTGAAGAGGAGCTCGTGATCACGATGGTCTGGGCCATTGTTCATCGCGTTCGCATACCTGTGCCTGCGTTCGCGTAGAAGAAGTTGGGTCTGGGGGTCGCTGGCCAATTTCCCTTCGCGTTCGCGAAGTTAGGGTTGTATTCACGAAGCTTTGGTCAGGCAAGTCTTTGCGATCACAGGGACTTCTTCGCGTTTGCGATGTGCATCCCGAAGAAGAATCGCTAGGTAGAGACTTTAATCAAAACGGAACTTTGGCCTCTTTTGTTCATTTCTCTCATCTAATGACCTATTTTGGAGCTTTTTATAGAGGGATTTTCACCTAGCATCTTGAGGTAAGTGTATTCTACACAATGCGAGTTTAATACATTTATTTTGGGTAGATCTTAACATGTAAATTGTAGAAAATTTGAGTAATTTGTTGAAAAAACCAGGTTTATGGAATTGAGAAGAAATTATATATTTGTGTTTGTGAGGTCATGGGTAACTGGTATTTTCAAAACATTTCGGAATCCGGGCACGTTGGCCGACGGTGAATTTTAGGAATTTTCCAATTTGGGTGGGGTAATTACTTTTATAGTTAAATTATAAACTTTTGAGCATATGTGATTAATATATATAATATTTGGCTAGTTTCGGATTTCATGGTACCTATTATAGGCTTTAGTGTGAATTGGACCGGAAAGAGAACTTGGAAACGAGGTAAGCCTTTTGCCTAACCTTGTAAGAGGGAATTTTCTCCGTAGGTGCTATAAATAATTGTTTGCTAATAATTGTGGGTGCTACGTGCGCATGATGTGATGAGAGTCCGCATGTAGCTAAATATCTGTCACGAACCAAAACCCACTATAGGTCGTGATGGCGCCCAACGTCCGTTAGGCAAGCCAACGGTGAACTATCAGCTTAATTATTATTTTATTATTTTTAAAATCATAAGTCTTATTAAGTAAAGGATTCAATGCGTTTAAATCATGAGTACTTAAAATATTAGTAAGATATAAAATAAAAGATGACAATATTAAGGCGAACCATAACAATCACGAGAGTATCCCCAAAATCCGGTGTCACAAGTGCATGAACATTTACTAAGGAGTAGAATAATAATATAATATCTGTCTGAAATGTAAATAAGGCATGATAGAGTAAATAGTACGATGGAGACTCTGTGGGTTGCAATACGTAGCCTGGAATGCGGCTCACCAAAAGTCTCCTGAGCAACTGCGCCTACATGCCAAGATGACCACCAAATGAACATGTCAGATGCTGCACGTTCAGTGTAGATATGTAGCATGAGTACGCAAATCAACGTGTAACTAGTAAGTATCTAGCCTAACTCCGGAGAAGTAGTGACGAGGGGTCGACATCGACACTTACTAGAGCTCTAATAAAGCAGTATGACAAATCATAAACAGATATGAAGCACAACAGTAATAATGGGGTAAAATTGTAATTTACATAATCTTCAAAAAATTCTTTTAAAGATATAAATTTGTCAATCTCGTATTCTATCTCAACAGCTCAAATATATCAAGTGCCAATTTCAAACGAATAAGGTATACCATATAAAACGCCAAGCATCAATAGAAGGAAAATCTCGTGAATATGCGAACTGCTAACGATATAACACAAAATTATGCGAGGTCGTACGACCTGATCCAAAATAATGTGTACACTGCCGGGGGTCGACCGACACGAATTGTTGATGCATCTATTATACTGTCGAGGCGTTCGGCCCGCTCCACAAGAAAGGAAGAAATTTATCGAATTACGAGTCACGTGCTTACAATACGGAAACATGTGCATAATAGTGAATATACCCCTTTACATTTATCAAATATCTTGGCAACGATAAAGTCCTAAGCCTACCCGGACATAAACATGATTTAGCTACGTATGGACTCCTTACACCTCGTGCATACGTAGCACCCACAACTAGTAGAACATAACAATTACATCACCTAGGGGGTAGTTTCCTACTCACAAGGTTAGATAGGAGACTTACCTCGCTCTAATATTCCATAACCATCTCCCACGCCTCTCTAACACCTCAAAGCAATGCCAATCGATCCGAAACTAGTCAAACAATGTGCAAATCAATCAAAATATACTCCAATGTGTATAATTTAACAATTTATAATGATTCTCAACTCCGCTGGAAAATTCAACAAGGTAAACCCTCGAGCCCACGTGTCCGGATTCCGAAAATTCTTGAAGAATATCATTACTAATATCCCCATGAACTCAATTATATAATTTATTCCTAATTCCATGTCCAATTTTATGACCAAAATCCAACAATTTGTACTAATTTTCATGTTTAAATCCATATATAAGCCATGTATTTAATCACTATGTGTATAAATCTCTTATCTCAAGACTGATAATGAAAATGGATCCTCCAAATCGCCCCAAAAATCGCCCAGGCAAGAGAGGAATGAGTGAAATGAGCAAAAGTCCCAATTGAGAAACATATATTCTGCCCAGGCGTCTTCGCACCTGCAGGCAGCCCAGCCGTACCTGCGGCTCCACTTCTGCGGAGACATGTCTGCTTATGCAAAAGTCACTTAGGTCCTGATCAGCCGTACCTGCTGAATCTAAGCCCACCTATACCACTATTTAAGTAGCAAGGCAAGGTCGAAGCAGCTTTTACCCGACAGGGTCGGGATCGATATCCATAGGGAGTTATGCAATGGGAGTCGAGTTTCTACTTGATTTAGTGGTGTTTCATGTTCTTAATTGCTCTTCTCAACATGATTTTGTTTTGAATCTATTCTAAGGTTGAGACTAACAAGTAATATTATCTAACTAACTACAATATTTTTATGGATTTTTATCAAATGATTAAAGGCAATAGGGTTGCAACTTACTCCTAGGCAAGTGACTAATGGGATCTAAAATATAGGATAAGCTTGTGAATTCTGGGAAAATGACATAACATCATACTAAATTACTCACCCAATACCTCTCGGTAATTTGGGTGACTATGCCCAAATTGGCTTTCTCAAACCCAATTAGGTGCGGCATCAAATCAAATGAAATGGCTCAAGTCGGGTATTACTATCTCTAGTTTTTATCCTTTTATTGGGGCTATCACTCTCGTGAGTTCACCCCAATACCTTGTTAGCCTATTTACCTAGACTTGGGTCATCTCTTTCAAGAACAACCCTAGTTAAAAAGGCATAAATTAGTTTTTGCAACCACCAATTCAGTCAATGAAGCATAAAATAGACTAAAAGTCATACACCCAATCAGCAATTCAACCTAAAATAGAAGACCCATTAGTTACCCACATTAGGGTTGGGTCACTACCCTAGATTGAGGGTCTAGCTACTCATTATCATACATGAAACTAAGACAAAAGATAAAATTAAACCCATAAATATTGATTACAAGAAGAAAATCTAAGAAGTATGGTAGAATCTAAGCTAAAATTATTCAAAATAGAATAAAAACACTATTCACGAGCTCACTCTCTTGTCTGATGACCTAAAAATGAGAAAAAGTTATGTTTATACTAAGTTGAAAATATTGGACAAAATTTCCCCTACGGAGATTTCGCTCCCAGTGGAATTCTAAGCGCTCCAGCAGGTTGTCTACCGCTGCAATGAAATAACAACCGCTGCAGCGTTTCTGGCCCTGGGTTCTTTCTGTGTCTCTATTCTGCCCCCAACGCAATTTCATAGCGCTGCAGCGATTCCTAAAAGCCCTACATCGTAATATTACCACTGGCCGCGTTAATAGGAACAACTTCAGGTTGGCAAGTCTCAGATCTTAGGAATCCGCTCCCAGCGGATTTCTGAACGCTACAGCGGTGAGATGGGTCTCAAAAGCAGAGTCTACTGGAATTTGTACAGGGACAACAGATGGAATTGCAACTGTAGCAAAGTGAAAACCGCTATAGCGGAATATTAGCGTGGACAAAGGCTAAGCTGGGTTGCAAAAACAGTGTTCTGGAAGTTGCACCGGGACAACGGATAGAATTCTGCTGCAGGGAAGAGACAACCGCTTTGCAGTGGAATACTGGCATTGGCAGCGCTTCTACTAGGTTCTGGGCAAGTTCAGGTTCTGCTTCTCTTTGAGTTAAATTTAGTCAACAACTTCAATTCAACTCAAATCCTGCAATTTAAACAACTTGCATAAAATTTTGGGAGTATCTTAATGCAATTTTGCCTCAAAACCTAAGAAAACGAGAGTAAAAAATAGGTACAAATCCTTAGTTATCCACTCCCCTAAACTTAAGTTTTTGCTTGCCCTCAAGAAAACAAGATAACTCCCACCTCCGTAAATAAAAGAGAAAGTATTTCAGCTATTCAAATATGACTTCCTCAAGCTTCAATTGGGACTAACAATTACCCTGAACAGAAATGCATTATTGACAAGATTTTGCAATGACTTTCTTAGTTTACTAGATCTAATGTGACACCAAAGTTTCAAGAGTTGACTCAATTTTTCAAAGAGCTTCTCCCTGCCACCTCAATCACTGTGGATCCCAGACTCTTTCTTCTCTACTCTCCATGGGCTCACCTCACTGAACAAAATACATTCTCAGAATTGGGATCATCAAAGGGGTGCTCTCTTCACTCTCAAATGAATTCCACACGTCCGTCTTTAAGTACCATAGGCTTGCCCCTTGTGTAAATCACCACTAATTAAAGCAATCTCAACTTGAGATCCTATAGGACTTTAATGGGATGCAATGAAGGCTTTTGGATCACATTTGGACAGGATGAACTATTATAGAACATCTCTCCTTAAGCACTCCATTTTTTTACACTTTGGCTCATTATTTTCTTTGACTCTTTGAGTCTTAACCTCTTCCTTGGGGGACTTAGAGAGACTCCTTGTCACTCTTTCTTTTACTTGAAGCTCACTTTTATCCCTTTTTCTTTCTTTGTCATCATTTCAAGCCTTTTCACTTTTTTTTATTGACTCCTTACAACTCCTTTGCTTTTCTTTTTGCCTTGTTTTGTAATTCACCCTTTTCATTGGCTTTTCCTTTCATGAAAATTTCTTTCATCACTATGAATTTCCTCATCTCTCCCCCAAACTTGTGATATTTTTTTTGACTATTGTTCATGAGTGCTCAAGGAAAGAATGGGTGCCAAAAGAGGGTCATTAGAGAACGGATAAAGGTTTGTAATGTGGTTTTTGAACAAATAGGCTCGGTCCAAAAGGGGTTGACTAAGGATCTTGTCTTGGTAGGCTATAGAAGTCTTCTAATATCAACAGGGAATCAAGGATGGCCTTCATCATTTCACAAGTCGAGCTCACTTAAGATTTTGCCTAGACAAACACTCGGGGCAAGTTCTAGACCTTCACGAATGGCACTCGGGATATGCAATTCAAACCTCACCTCTCAAGCCTCAGGATCATTAAAGATAATAGAGCCAAGGGCCTACTACAACCTCGATTTAGATTGAACACTCTCATATGTCTATAAGCACCACCTGACAATAGTTTTAGTCAACTCAAGACTCTAAGGGCCACAATTTAGAACTAGAATCGTTTGTAACTTATCTCTAATCATGAGGTCAAAGGTAAGTATGCTGGTTCCAGGTAAAGCTTCGAGTCACATTTATTCATTGCTTATCAAAACAAAGGGGAACCAAAAAGAAGAAAAGAAAATAAAATTAAAAAAACAAAAACGGACTCAATCCCTTAAGAAGGTCGTCACACCGTCCGTCGTAGGGAAGAGACACCCGGTTCCCACATTTCCACCCTTGGAAAGAATCGTGGCCTTAAGAAAACTAGGGGCTTTTTGATAACACAAAAATTAAAGAAGAAGCTATAAATTCAAAAAGAATCTACTAACTGAGATACGATGTTAACTATAAATAGAAAATCTGAAGAAGTTGTAAAGTAACAATATGCAAAGTAGAAATGGATATGTACAATAGGGGATTAAGACGAATATACATTAAGAGGGGACTGAATGTATACATAATAAGGGAAAACAAATATATACATACGAAAAGAAAAATGAGATAAAGGTAAGGAAATGCAAATAAGGAAAAGAAAAATAGTATCAGCACTTATTACACCCCAACAAAATGACAAAGTGTCTGAATCACCAAATAGAGGCCACCCTCTCCAATAAGAATAAGAATTTCCCTAAATGTTAGATGCCCAAAAGTATAGAACATGGGAAAGGGGTGAGAGAGAGTAAAGGAAAACTCCCTCTGGTGCCTCTGTCTGCATGGGGTCAGGATCATCTATAGAAGAAAGTACAGTGATAGTGGAAGGAGCAGGGTCCTGTGGAAGTTAAGAGGTCTGCCCCTCTGGATCCTCAAGCTAGATCTCCATATCATCAGTCATCGGGATTACTCCTCTGCGAATTGGGTTTGAGGTAAGCTCCGGCTCTTGAAGCTGTGCAGCCTGTTCAGTGGGTGCATGCTCTCCTATCAACAAATCAAGGCGGATGTCCCCCACTGTGGTTAGCTTCGCAACCTCCCTCTTCATATCATCCTGGGACTTCTTCATTTTCTTCAAATATTTGCCTAAAGAGTGAATCTCCTTTACATGCTTTCCTAGGGTCTCTATCATCTTCTTCTGGTTATCCACCAGGCTCCTCAATCTCTCCTCCAGTGATGGAGGCGATGTAAGCTGTGCTGGAGCTGACTGAGCTGCAACAGTGGTAGAAAGATCAGTAAGCTTAGAAGAAGCTACCTGCAGCCAGTTGGTGATACTAGCTAGAGTCCGAGACACCCTCAAGGCAGTCTGAGGGTAAGTGGATGAAGTAGGAATTAGGAGTGGAATAGACATGGCAGTACTCGAAGAGGACTCTAGGCCGACAGCAACAGTGGTCCCCTCAGCAGCAGTGGAGCCCTCGGCAGCAACGGAGGGCTCAACAACAGTAGAAGTGCCAGGGGAAGCAGCTGTGGTGGATTTCCCTTTTTCCTTGAGGTTGTCCGGACCTTTAAGACTATACCATGAAAAAGGTGATTTGGGCCTCACTGTGACATCAAAGTCCCTTCCCTCAACTTCCATGTCCCTAAAGTTCATAGTGAGGAAGTTGGGAAAAGGATATGAGGTCTCATTTCTCTGCACAATCCGGTCAATCACCCTAGCCATGATCTTCCCGACATTAATCGGGATTCCATCCATAATTGCTCCAACTATCAGAGCTCGTGAGAGAGGCATATCACTGTCATGAATAATGGGGTCTATGTGGATGGAAACAAAGGTAGCCCAACCCTTGGCCTCGAAGCTGAGTGTGTTCCTGTAGATGGTTGAACCTGCAGTCAACCAAGCTGGGGTAGTCCCTGGGATAGCAATAACTGATGCCAACCACGGACGAGCCAAATCTCCCAATACCACTTTCTCTTGGTAGCGAGTCTCATCTTCATCAGCAAAGCCAGCATAGTCATTGAATGCACTACCACTGTACAAGATCTTCTTGTTCCGGACCTGAGTAAGATATGTGCCCTTTTTTGTGTGGGAAACATTCACATAAAACTCCTTCACCACGTACTCATTGGCATCCTCTACTTTGTTAATGAAGAAACCCCACCCAACTCTTTCCTCAAATTGCCTCTTGACATTTGGGTTATGTGGTAGTAGATCCTTAACAATAAAAATACTTTCAGGGATTAGTGACCTCTGGGGCCACCACTCTCTGAATTTGTGGTAGGCCGTTTCAGAAACAAACTGATCCTGCCACACTGATGGCTTTCTCGAACGGAGAAGACCTGTTGTCTGTACTTGGGTGTCACCACCCCTGCCATCATCTGGTGTCTCCTCGGAGCTGTCAAGGTTGATAAAAGCAAGGGCGGTGGAGTGAGCTGCTGCACTGGTATATTGTGGGGGGTGTGGAGTCTCTAGAAAGACCCAAGCTGTATGAAGAGTCTAAGCTAGTGGGATCGTTGACAAGCCTCCTGGGTTTGGATAATGCCTCTGATAAGGCTGCTCCACTGTTACCCTCCGAAGCTTCCCCGCAAGGGGCATATTCACTTATTTCAGATTGGTCGGGTGTTGGCTTTTTTCGGTTTGCTTCTTCCCAACGGTCTTTGTTGGGCCTAATAGGGCTGCCTATTTTTTGCCCTTTCCCTGACCCCTAAACGAGTCACCCCTCCCGGGTTTCTTGTCTGCTCCTCCACGTGATCAACCATTCCCTGCAGACATGTAATGAAAGCTTGTTAGAGCATGGTATCCAGTATCCACAGATAGCAGACTTCAATGTTGCATGGAGTAAAACAATGATGAATGTACAATTCCACTGTCAGCGGAAAAATAGCCACTGCTATGGAAGGGTCACCGCTGTCAGCGGAATATTGACGGCTGCAGCGAATGTTGGGGGTTCATACTACCCCAACCTCTGATCTTCCAAAACCGCATCCAGCGGCAAAAAGGGCCGCTGCAGCCAAAGGCCACCGCTGTCAGCGGATTTATGGCCGCTACAATGGAAATTGCATCTTAAAATGTTGAAATGCCCAGATGATTCCGCTGTCAGCGGATTTTTGGTCCGCTGCAATGAAATTCCACACTGCCTTGTACCAATAATGGTTTTCAAACTAGGGTTTTATCAGTTTTTGCAAAATTTCGACATGAGGCACATGTAATAAGAACCCTATATCCCCTTAGGCAACAAGAAATCACTACCCCAAGACTGCATTTCTAGACAAGAAAAAAAAAAGAAGAACAAGCTAAACTTAAAATCTACAAATAAAAACAATTAATATGAACATACCACTGCTAGATGATGATGATGTATTGAGAAAATTATGGAGCTTAGGCATACAGTGCAGAGCTTGAGCACGGTAAAATTTATCTAAGAGTGCCAAATGGGTGAAAAGAGTAAAAGGAGGGGGGCCCTGGATATTTATAGCAGAGGAATGGGGCCCCATTGACTTACCTAGTGCGACAGTGAAATCTTACCGATGATCGTGCTTTTGTAATTTCACAGAGCTAGGCACCATATCTCTCCGCTGTCAACCGAATATCACCGTTGTCGGTGGAGGCCGCATCAGCGAAATGGAGATCCAGAGAGTTGTGACCTCTCTGGAATTTGGCTCAAATTTGTCGCGACATCGGTAGGTTTTCTGTGACAAAGTTTTTGTGATCGCTGACCGCGGAGATGTGACCGCCGCAACGGTTTTTAGCTGGTAGTCCAATTTTTCCAGATTATGCTCCTGCACTGCAATCACCAAATCCTACACCACTTCATAAAAAGGTTAGTTCAAGAAAAATCTACTCCAACAAAAAGAAACAAAAAGAATAAAAAGAAAAACACTTGGGTTTCCTTCTAAGAAGCGCCCGATTTATCTTCGCGGCACGACACATGTTACCATGATCAAATGAATTTCAATAAAGCCACCACGTGGCTATCTTCAAACTTCCCCATGTAGTGTTTGACCCGATGCCCATTCACACGAAAAATTTCACCATTCTTGTATTTTTAGGTCAAGGGCACCAAAGGGTATAACCAATACTACTTCAAACAAACCACTCCACTTTGATTTGAGTTTTCCCGGAAAGAGACGAAGCCTTGAATTGAAGAGTAATACCAAGTCTCCCACTTTGAATTCCCGGTGCTTAGCATACTTGTCATGCAAATACTTCATTTTCTCATTGTACAAAGAAGAGCTTGTGTATGCATGGAATCTAAACTCATCAAGCTCATTAAGGTGATCAACATGAAGATTTGCAGTAGAGTCCCAGTCCAAGTTCAACTTCTTCAAATCCCAAAATGCCTTGTGCTCCAATTCAACCGGGAGGTGACATACTTTACCATACACCAACCGGTACGGTGACATACCGATCGGGGTCTTGAAGGCAGTCCTATATGCCCAAAGTTCATCATCAAGCTTTTTAGACCAATCGGTCCTATTTGCATTCATGGTCTTGGACAAAATGTTATCGATTTTCCGATTTGAGACTTCAACTTGCCCACTGGCTTGAGGATGGTAAGGAGTGGACACTTTGTGATTTACCCAATACTTGTAAAGCAACGAATCAAAATCCCGATTGCAAAAATGTGATCCCCTGTCACTTATGAAAGCCCGAGGAGATCCAAATCGTGTGAAAATATTTTTCTTGAGGAAACCAACCACACTCCCATCTAAGCTTCTTCCTTTGGTTAGAAAAGAGCTCAAACGAGACAATACCGGTAACAAGAAAGTTGGCAATGTCTGCAACCCATGGCATGTCATGCATAGAGACTGAGAGAAGCTGATCATCCGGGAACGTATCATTGATCTCAAGGACATCATTCATCCTTCCTTGCTCTTCCAACCGGGATAGATGATCGGCAACTTGGTTTTCGCTCCCCTTTCTATCAACAATTTCTAGATCAAACTCTTGGAGCAATAAGACCCACCTCATAAGCCTATCTTTTGAATCCTTTTTCATCATTAAGTACCAGAGCGCCGCATGATCGGTGTGCACTATCACCTTGGTGCCCATAAGGTAAGGCCTAAATTTCTCCATTGCAAAGACAATAGCTAACAATTCCTTTTCGGTGATGGTACAGTTGACTTGGGCGGAATTCATGGTTTTTCTTTCATAATAAACGAGGTGAAAGATTTTGTTCACCCTTTGGCTCAAGACTGCATCCACCGCCACATCACTTGAATCACATATGAGCTCGAAAGGAGAGCTCCAATTTGGTGCAGTGATTATTGGTGTGGTAGTCAACTTATGCTTCAACAACTCAAAAGCTTGCATACAATCTTCATTGAACTCGAACTTCGCATCTTTCTCCAATAGCTTGCATAGGGGTTTCACCACTTTTGAAAAATCTCTAATGAACCTTCGGTAAAATCCCGCATGCCCAAGGAATCTATGGACTCCCTTCACCGAAGTTGGAGGAGGAAACTTGGAAATAACCTCGATCTTGGCTTTATCCACTTCAATGCCATCTCTTAAGATTTTGTGGCTGAGGACTATGCCCTCCTCGACCATGAAATGACATTTTTCCCAATTCAATACAAGGTTGGTTTCTTCACACCGGTCGAGGAATTTATCAAGATTTTGCAAACACTCCTCAAACTTGTGATTTTTTTTTGACTATTGTTCATCATGAGTGCTCAAGGAAAGAGTGGGTGCCAAGAGAGGGTCATTAGAGAACGGATGAAGGTATGTAATGTAGTTTTTCAACAAAATAGCTTGGCTCAAAAGGGGTTGACTAAGGATCTTGTATTGGTAGGCTATTGAAGTATTTTAATATCAATAGTGAATCAAGGATGGCCTATGGTCATTTCACAAGTCAAGCTCACTTAAGATTTCACCAAGAAAAACTCTCGGGGCAAGTTCTATACCTTCACGCACAGCACTCGGGATATGCAATTCAAACCTCACCTCTCAAACCTTAGGATCGTTAAAGAGCATAGAGCCATGGGCCCACAACAACCTCGGTTTAGATTGAACACTCTCATATGGCTGTAAACACCACCTGACAATAGTTTTAGTCAACTCAAAACTCTAAGGGTCACAATTTAGAACTAAACTCGTTTGTAACTTGTCTCTAACCATGAGGTCAAAGGTGAGTATGCTGGTGCCAAGTGAAGATTATTCGAGTCACATTTATTCATTACTTACCAAAACAAAGGAGAACCAAAAAGAAGAAAATAAAATAAAAAAAACGGACTCAATACCTTAAGAACGTCATCACACCGTCACTCGTAAGGAAGAGACACCCGGTTCGCACATTTCTACCCCTGGAAATAACCGTGGCCTTAAGAAAACCATGGGCTTATTGATAACATAAAAAGTAAAGAAGAAGCTATAAGTTCAAAAAGAAGCTACTAAATGAGATAAGAAGTTAACTACAAATAGAAAAGCTAAAGAAGTTGTAAAGTAACAAAACGAAAAGTAGAAATGAGTATGTACAATAGGGGATTAAGACGAATATACATTAAGAGGGGACTGAATATATACATAAGAAGGGAAAACAAATATATACATACCAAAAGAAAAATAAGGTAAAGGTACGGAAATGCAAATAAGGAAAATAAAAATAGTATCAGCAGTTATTACAGCCCAACAAAATGACAAAGTGTCTGAATCACCAAATAGAGTCCACCCCCTTCAATAAGAATTAGCATTGCCCTCAATGCTAGATGCCAAAAAGTATAGAATAGTGGAAAGAGGTGAGAGAGAGAGTAAAGGAAAAATCCCTATGGTGCCTTTGTCTGCATAGGGTCAGGATCATCTATAGAAGAAGGTACAGTGATAGTGGAAGGAGCAGGGTCCTATGGAAGTGAAGAGGTCTGCCCCTCTAGATCCTCAAGCTGGATCTCCATATCATCAGTCCTCGGGATGACTCCTCTGGAATTGGGGCTGGGGTAAGCTCCAGCTCCTGAAGCTGTGCAACCTGGTCAGCGGGTGCGGGCTCTCCTATCAAAAAATCATGGGTGATGTCCCCCGCTGTGGTTAGCTTCGCGACCTCCCTCTTCATATCTTCCTGGGACTTCTTCATTTTCTTCAAAGATTTTCCTAAAGAGTTAATCTCCTTTCCATGTTTGCCTAGGGTCTCCATGATCTTCTTCTTGTTATCCACTAGGCTCCTCAATGTCTCCTCCAGTGATGGAAGCAATGTAAGCTGTGCTGGAGCTGACTGAGCTGCAACAGTGGTAGAAAGATCAGTAAGCTTAGAAGAAGCTACCTGCAGCCAGTTGGTGATACCAGCTCGAGTCTGAGACACCCTCAAGGCAGTCTAAGGGTAAGTGGACGAAGTAGGCACTGGGAGTGGAATAGACGTGGTAGGACCCGAAGAGGACTCTGGGCCGGCAGCAACAGTGGTCCCCTCAGAAGCAGCAAGGGTGCAACAGCAGTAGAAGTCCCAAGGGCAGCAGCTGTAGTGGATTTCCCTTTTCCTTTGGGGTTGTCTGGACCTTTAGTTTGAAAACCACTGTTGGTACAAGCCAGTGTCGGGTAAAAGCGCTACGACCCTGCCTTGCCACTTAAATAGTGGTATAGGTGGGCTTACCTATACCACTATTTAAGTAGCAAGGAAGGGTCGAAGCATCTTTTACCCGACAGGGTCGGGATCGATATCCACGGGGAGTTATACAATGAGAGTCGAGATTCTACTTGATTTAGTGGTGTTTCATGTTCTTAATTGATCTTCTCAACATTATTTGGTTTTGAATCTATTCTAAGGTTGAGACTAACAAGTAATATTATCTAACTAACTACAATATTTTTGTGGATTTTTATCAAATGATTAAAGGCACTAGGGTTGCAACTTACTCCTAGGCAAGTGGCTAATGGGATCTAAAATCTAGGATAAGCTTGTGAATTTTGGGCAAATGACATAACCTCATACTAAATCACACACCCAATACCTCTCAGTAATTTGGGTGACTATGCCCGAATTGGCTTTCTCAAACCCAATTAGGTGCTACATCTAATCAAATAAAATGGCTCAAGTCGGGTATTACTATCTCTAGTTTTTACCCTTTTATTGGGGCTATCACTATCTTGAGTTCACCCCAATACCTTGTTAGCCTATTTACCTAGACTTGGGTCATCTCTCTCAAGAAAAACCCTAGTAAAAAAGGCATAAATTAGTGTTTGCAACCACTAATTCAGTCAATGAAGCATGAAATAGACTAAAAGTCATACACCCAATCAGCAATTTAACCTAAAAGAGAAGACCCATTAGTTACCCACAATAGGGTTGGGTCACAACCCTACCTTGAGGGTCTAGCTACTCATTATCATGCAAGAAACTAAGATAGAATATGAAATTAAACACCATAAATATTGATTAAAAAAAGAAAATCTAAGAAGTATGGTAGAATCTAAGCTAAAATTACTCAAAACAGAATTAAAACACTATTCACGAGCTCACTCTCTTGTTTTATGACCTAAAAATGAGAAAAAGTTGTATTTATACTAAGCTGAAACTACTGGACAAAATTTCCCCTACGGAGATTTCGCTCCTAGGGGAATTCTATGCGCTCCAGTGGGTTGGCTACCGCTGCAGTGAAATAACAACCGCTGCAGCGTTTCTGGTCCTGGGTTCTTTCCGCATCTCTATTCCGCCCCCAGCTGAATTTCATAGCGGTGTAGCGATTCCTAAAAGCGCGGCAGCGTAATAATACCGCTGAGCGTGTTAATATGAACAACTTCAGGTTGGCAAGTATCTGATCTTAGGAATCCGCTCCCAGCTAATTTCTGAACGCTGCAGCGGTGAGCAGGGTCTCAAAAGCAAAGTCTACTGGAATTTGCACCGGGACAGCGGATGGAATTTCGATGTAGCAAAGTGAAAACCGCTTCAACAGAATATTGGCGTGGACAACGGCTCAGTTGGGTTTCAAAAATAGTGTTCTAGAAGTTGCACCGGGACAACGGATAGAATTCTACTGCAGCGTAAGTGACAACAGCTGTAGCGGAATACTAGCGTGGGCAGCGCTTCTTCTGTGTTCTAGGCGAGTGCAAATTATGCTTCTCTTTGAGTTAGTTTTAGTCAACAACTTCAATTCAACTCAAATCCTGCAATTTAAACTTCTTGCATCAAATTTCGGGAGTATCTTAAGGCAATTTTTCCTTAAAACCTAAGAAAACGAGAGTAAATAGTAGGTACAAATCTTTAGTTATCACCTGCGACCCAAATCTCGCACCTGCGAGAGCGCTTCTGCGACCCTCCTCTCACTTTTGTGCATTTGCACCTGCGTGATCCCAAACGCTCTTGCGAAACCATCCACGTCTCTCCAACTCCGCATCTGCGGAGCCTAGTCACATCTGCGGGCTCGTAGATGCAAAAATCCTCCTCGCACATGCACTCACTGCCTAGCTTACACATAACTGCTTATGCGACCCCTTGGCCGCTTTTGTGGTCTCGCACCTGCGACCATAAACCTCGCAGGTTCGATCACACCAGAAGCCGTAAGCTTCAACAATTCTTAAGTCCAAACTCAACCCTATTCCAATTTGATTCACACCCGAGGCCTACCGGACCCCATCCAACCATACCAACGCATCTTAAAACATGAAACGAACTTAGTCGTAGCCTAAAATCATGCCAAACAACATCAAAATTATGAATCAACGATCGAAACCTTTCTTTGAACTTTCAAACTTTAAACTTCGCCGAGCGCGTCTGAATTATACTTAAACATCTCGAAATGATGCCAACTTTACGTGCAAGTCATACATCACGATGCGAACCTATTCCAAGGCTCGGAACCCCAAATTTACATCAATAACACCAAAGTCCACTTTAAACCAAACTTAGAAAATTCTAAAACCTTCAAAATGCTAACTTTCCATATTAAGCACCGAAATAACCCCGTATAACCGGATACTCAACCGGAACACACGCCCACATCTGAAATCATCATACGAACCTATTGAAATCTTCAAATCCTGATTTCGAGGTCGTTTAATCAAATGTACTTGTCGTACTGGCACCTATCACAATACTAGGCAAGCCGACAATTACAATAAGCCAACCATCTTTAACTTTGAAAACATAATAAAATAAGCTTAAGAGTAAAATCTCATAAATAACAACATAGTCTGGGTGTCACTGAGTACATGAGTATCTAATAACAACATAATCTGACTGCTAAAACACTGTCTAGAAAGATAGAACGACATAACTAACTGAAAAGAAGGAGAGTCTAGGTCTACGGACGCCAAGGCAGCTACCTCGATAGTCTCCAACAGATAAAGCCCTAAAAGCTAGCAGGCGCCCTACCCGGAAGTACCTATATCTGCACACAAAGTGTAGAGTGTGGTATGAGCATAACTGACCTAATGTATTCAATAAGTAACAAGACTAACCTTGGGCTAAGAGCAGTGACGAGCTCAAATGGTACAGTCCAAATACAGAATTTAATAGTACAGAAATGTAGGCATGTTTTCAAGTTAAACAATTTAAGCTCAATAAGGATAAAACATGCCAAGTGTGACAAAAATGAGGGATGATACATCACTATATCTACATGTCAATTATGCATGCCAACTGTATTGCAATGCAGTGATAAAATCATATGCATACTCTCGAAGTGTCAATTCACTCAGTCCTCCCAATCACTCAGTCTTCATAGTCACTCAGTCCTCGCAATCGCTCGACACTCGCACTCGCACTCAGTAGGTACCTGTGCTCACTGTTGGTAAGTCAGACTTCAGAGGGGAGGATCCTTCCCAAGCGCTAAAATAAGCCAATTATGGCATGAATCAATAAATCCTATTGCGACATGCAGCCCTATCCCATAAACATCACTCACAATAACTCCCTCTACCTCACTCAGTCATCAATCTCTCCAGTATCTCGGGCTCACAAATATTATGAAAATCAGCCCAAATAATGATGATATGATGTATCAATAAATGGAAGCATAAACTAAGATATGATATGCAAATGATAGATGTGGCTGAGTATATAATTGCAAATTAAGCTAGTAATTCAACAGTAACGCGACCTCAGTGGGTCCCAATAATACCAACATATAGCCTAAGCATGATTTCTTACATGAATCACAACTCAATTTCTCTGACACATGGAGAATACGTGGGTAATAACAAGATTAAATGACTACACAGTACCACAAAATCGACCGAGTCACAATTCCTACGGTGCACGCCCACATGCCCGTCACCTAGCATATGCATCACCTCAACACCAACCACATAGCACGTAATTTAGGGATTCATACCCTCAGAACCAAGTTTAGAAGTGTTACTTACCTAAAACCGTGCAAATATCTACTCTAATAAGACCTTGCCTCACTAATCGGCCTCCAAACGCATCGAATCTAGCCACAAACAACTCGATGCAATCAACACAAGCTATAGGAATCAATTCCATATGATAAAGCTAAGTTCTTAAATAATAGTCAAAAAGTCAACTCAAAATGTCAACCTTGGGCCCACGTCTCAGAACACAATAGAATTAACCAAATTACCCATTCAATCACGAGTCCAACCATACCAAAATTACTCAAATCCGACACCGAATCGCCACTCAAATCCCCAAATTTTACTCTCCAATCCCTAGTCAAAAATTCCAAATAAAAAACACATAAACTAGGTGGAAAATTCAATAGGTATTCAATATTAATGAATAAAAATGATCAAAAGTGACTTACCTCTTGAAATCTAGTGAAATCTCCTTCAAAGATCGGCTTAATCCGAGCTCCTAAAGTCCAAGAATGAATAAAATCACGGAACCCTCCGAATATATAATGCCCAGGTAATTCGCACATGCGAAGCTACTTAGCCTCTTCGGCGGTCTCGCAGGCGCGACAAATCCTCCGCTGCGGTTCCCTTGACGACTGCCTACACTCGCACCTGCAGACAAGATTCCGCATCTGCGGAGCTACACCAACAACCCCTTCTCCACTTTTGCGGAGATTGCTTCCACAGTCCTACTTCGTACATACGCCCCTTTTCTGCATCTTCGATCTCTTAGGTGCGGCCAAATACCTCGCATCTATGCTGACTCACAACCCCAGATTAAACCGCTCTTGCGATGCCTCTTTCGCTTCTATGATCACGCACGTGCGACCAATCCTTCGCAGGTGCGACCACACCAGTCCAGAACTCTTCATCCATTTCCCAAGTTCAAATTCAATCCGTTAACCATCTGAAATCCACCGAAGGTCCCCTGGACCTCAACCAAATATACCAACAAGTCCTAAATCACGAAACGAACTTAGTCCAGGCCTCAAATCACATCAACCCACATAAAAACATGAATCACACCCCAATTCAAGCCTAATGAAACTAATGAATTTCCAACTTCTACAATCGATGCCGAGATCTATCAAATCAACTCCATTGCACACAAGTCATAAATGACACAATTGACCTATTCCAACATCCGGAACCACAATCCGATCTCGGTAAGCACAAATTCATTTCTTGGTCAAACGTCTCCAAACTTCTATTTTTCTAACTTTCGCTAATTCAAGCCAAAATTATCTACGGGCCTCAAAATTAATATCCGAACACACTCCTAAATCCAAATTCACCATATGCAATTATTGGAACCATCAAAACTCAACTTAGGATCCATTTACACATAAGTCAACATCCGATCAACTCTTTCAAATTAGGCTTCCAACCTTGGGACTAAGTTTCCCAATTCATTCCGAAACATCACCGAAACCAACCCAACTACCCTGACAAATCACAAAACACCCGAGCATGGAATAAGCAATAATTGGGGGAACGGGACTATAATACTCAAGACGATCGGTCGGGTTGTTACATGCTCCCCCTCTTAAAAAAATGTTCGTCCTAGAACGTGTCTAGAATCATACCTGGAGTCTCAAATCAGCATGGATATCTGCTCCGCATCTCCTGCTCGGTCTCTCAAGTAGCCTCCTTGATTGGCTAACCTCTCCACTGCACCTTCACTGAAGCTATATTCTTTAACCTCAACTTCTGAACATGCCGATCCAAAATGCCATCGGCTCCACATCATAAGTCAAATGACCATCCAACTGAACCATGTTGAAGTCCAAAACATGAGACAGATCGCTGACATACTTCCAGAGCATGGAACCATGAAACTATGGATGAACACTCGATAGACTCGGCGACAATGCAAGCTTGTAAGCCAGCTCTCGAGTCCTCTCAAGCACCTCAAAAGGGCCAATATACCGAGGGCTCAACTTGCTCTTCTTCTAGAACCTCATAACACCCTTCATGGGTGAAACTCTAAGCAGTACCTTCTCTCCCACCATGTAAGAAACATAACGAACCTTCCGATATGTGTATCTCTTCTATCAAGATTGTACCGTGCGAAGTCGATCCTAAATAAACTTAACCTTGTCCAAAGCATCCTAAACCAAGTCAGTATCCAATAGCCTAGCCTCGCCCAGATCAAACCAACTCACTAGAGACCGACACCATCTCTCTTAAAAAGCCTAATATGGAGCCAATCTGAATTCTCGATTGGTAGTTGTTGTAGGAAAACTCTACAAGCGGCAGAAACTGATCCAAGAACCCCCAAAATCTATGACACAAGTTGTAGCATATCCTCCAATAGTTGAATAGTGCGCTCGGACTGTCCTTCCATCTGAGGGTGAAATGTTATACCAAACTCAACTTGTGTGCCTAACTCTCATTACACTATTCTCCAAAACTTCTATGTAAACTATGTGCCCGATCTGAAATGATGAACACCAGCACACCGTAAAGGAGAACAATCTCGCGGATGTAGATCTCAGCCAACCGCTCCGAAGAATAAGTAGTCCCAACCGGAATGAAATGCGTGGACTTGGTCAACCGGTTCACAATCATTCAAATAGCATCAAACTTCATCAAAGTCCGTGGGAGCCCAACTACAAAGTCTATGGTGATTTGTTCCCATTTCTACTTTGGAATCTCAAGCCTCAGAAGCAAGCCACCCGGTCTCCGATGCTCGTACTTCACCTACTAACAATTTAGGCACCAAGATACAAACCTAACTATATATTTTTTCATCCTCCTCCATTAATAGTGCAGCCTCAAGTACTGATACATCTTTGTTGCACCTGGATAAATGGAATAATGCAAACTGTGGGCCTCCTCAAGAATCAACTCACATAGCCCATCTGCATTAGGCACAAAAATCTGAATCTACATCCGCATCACCCCGTTATCCCCAATGGTAACCTCCTTGTCATCGTCGTGGTAAACCGCGTCCTTGAGGAAAAGTAAATAGGGGGCATCATATTGACGCTCTCTTATGCGATCATATAAGAAAGACTGAGAAACCACACAAGCTAGAACCCGACTTGGCTCCGATATATCTAACCTCACAAACTGATTGGCCAAGGCCTGAACATCTGATGCAATCAGTCTCTCACCGACCTGAATAAATGCGAGGGTATCGATACTCACCACCTTTTTACTCAAGGTATCGACCACCACATTGGCCTTCCCGAGATGATACAGAATGATAATATCATAGTCCTTTAGCAGCTCCAACCATCTCCACTATCTAAAATTTAGATCCTTTTGATTGAACAAGTGCTGGAGACTCCGATAATCCATAAATACCTCACAAGTAACACCGTAGAGATAATCCCTCCAAATCTTCAGTGCATAGACGATGGTTGCCAACTCCAAATCATGAAAAAAGTAGTTCTTTTCATGGGGCTTCAACTGGCGCGAAGCATATGCAATCACTCTATCCTCCTGCATAAAGACACACCTTATTCCAATCCGAGAATCATCACAATACATTGTATATGATCCCGACGCTGAAGGAAAAACTAGAACTAAAGTTATGGTCAAGGCAGTCTTGAGCTTCTGAAAGCTCTCTTCACACTCATCCGACCACTTGAATGGAGAACCCTTCTGGGTCAACCTAGTCAAAGGTGCTACAATGGACGAGAAACTCCTCATGAAGCGACGGTAATATCCGGCCAAGCCGAGAAAACTCCGAATCTCAGTAGTTGAATACGGTCTGGTCCAACTGTGAATGACCTCTATCTTCTTTGATTCCGCCTTAATCCTCTCACTGGGAACCACGTGCCCCAAAAACGCCATCGATTTGAGCCAAACTCACACTTGGAGAACTTGGCATAAAAGCTTCTCCTCCCACAACCTCTGTAGTACAATCCTCAGATATTGTGCTTGATCCTCCTGGATACGTGACTACACCAGGATATCATTAAATAAATACTATGACAAACGAATCAAGATATGGTTGGAATATACTGTTCATCAGATGCATGAATGTTGTTGGGGCGTTGTCCGCGCTAAAGACATCACAAGATAGTGACCATAGCGTGTCCTGAATGTCGTCTTCAGAATATTCGAGTCCCAAATCTTCAACTAGTGATACGCAGACCTCAAATCAATCTTAAAGAACACCCTTTCTCCTTGAAGATTGTCAAATAAATCATCTATGCGTGGCAAAATATACTTGTTCTTGATTGTAACTTTGTTCAACTGCCTATAGTCGATGCACATGTGTTTAGTACCATGCTTTTTCTTCAGAAACAGAACCGGTGCACCCCAAGGTGACACATTAGTCCTAATAAATCCCTTATCCAGAAGCTCCTTAAGCTGCTCTTTCAATTCCTTCAACTTCACTGGCGTCATACAATATGGAGGAATAGAAATGGGCTAAGTGCCTATCACCAACTCAATACCAGAATTAATATCCCTGTCGGGTGGCATGCTCGGCAAGTTTGCAGCAAACACATCCGGAAAATCTCGCACTACCGGAACAGAATCAATTGCAGGAGTCTCAGCACCAACGTCCCTCACAAAGGCCAAATATGACAGACACCCCTTCCCAACCATCTGTTGGGCCTTCAAATAAGAAATCACCCAGCTGGGAACAAAATCTAGAGAACCTCCCTACTCGATCCTCGGCAACCCCGACATCTCTAACGTCACGGTCTTAGCGTGACAATCCAGAATAACATGACAAGGGGACAACCAATCCATACCTAAAATAACGTAGAAATCAACCATACTAAGTAATAAGAGATCAAATCTAGTCTTCAATCCTCCAATGGTCACCACACACGACCGATACACATGGTCCACTACAATAGTATCGCCCAACGACATAGATATATGAACAAGTGAAACTAAAGAATCACGGGGCATATCCAAATAACAAGTAAAATTGGATGATACATACGAATAAGTGGAGCGATGGTCAAATAATGTGGAAGAATCTTGGTGGCACACTGAAACAATACATGTGGTCATTGCGTTGAAGCAATGACCTCTGGTCTTGCAGGGATAACATAGAATTGAGCATGACTACCACATGATTAGCCTCCCTCTCTAGCTGCCTGAGCCCCACCACGAGCTGGCTGGGCGGGTGGTGAAGTAATTGGTGCGGAAGTCATGATCTGACCCCTCTGTTAAACTGGACCTCCAAAGTGGCATGGACATTGTCTCCGCACATGGCCAAATTTCCCGCACTCAAAGCAACTTCCTGCTGGTGGTGGGGACTGAATCGGGCCCCTAAAACCAGAATGACTGCTAGAAGGACCTGGCACAGATGAACCCTAAATCGATGGAGCACGGAATGAACTCTGAGCTGGGAGAGCACTTAAAAAGGACTGACCTGGATGGGCACTACATGAATCATGGCTAGCTGATGAGTCACAATGAACCGAACAAGCCATCTGATCGGGCGTATAAAGACGACCCATGTTGTGGTAGGATAGCCCTCCGAAAGAAGCACTGCCGAAACCACCCAAACCACGAGGCCTCTTGGCCTCCCTTTCCTCCCATTCCTGATTATGGACAACCTCTAGTTGCCGAGAAATATTAACCACTTCATCGAACCTAACCCATGATGCATTCTCTCGAGTCATAACAAAGTGCAGCCCATAGCTGAGGCCATCAATCACTAATCCTCAACAGGTACAGTCAAAATAGGAAATTTAACAGTACAGAAGTTTAAGCATGTTTTCAAGTTCAAAAACTTAAGCTCAATACGGATAAAATATGCCAAGTGTGACTAAAATGAGGAATGATACATCACTATATCTACATGTCAATTATGCATGCCAACTATAATGCATCACAGTGATAAAACCATATGCATACTCTCGGAGAGTCAATTCACTCAGTCCTCCCAGTCAGTCAATCCTCATAGTCACTCAGTTCTCACAATCACTCAGTTCTCACAGTCACTGAGTCCTCACCGTCACTTAGTCCTCGCAGTAACTCAGTCCTCCCAATCACTCGGCGCTCGCACTCGCACTCAGTAGGTATTTTTGCTCACTGCTGGTAAGTCAGACTTCGGAGGGGCGGATCTTGTCCAAACGCTAAAATAAGCCAATCATGGTATGAATCAATAAAACCTGTTGCGCCGTGCAACCCGATACCATAAAAATCACTAACAATTAGGCCCTTGGGATCACTCAATAATCAATCAATCCAATCTCTCGGGCTCACAAATATCATGACAATCAGCCTAAACAATGATGATATGATTTATCAATAAATGGCAACAGAGACTGAGATGTGATATGGAAATGATAGATGTGACTGAGTACATTATTTCAAATTAAGCAAGTAATTCAACAGCAAAATGACCTCTGTGGGTCCCAACAGTACCAACATATGACCTAAGAATGATTTCTAACATGAATCACAACTCCATTTATCTAACACACGGAGAATACATGGGTAATAACAAGATTATATGGCTAAACAGTTACACAGAATCGATCAAATCACAATTCCTACGGTGCATGTCAACATACCCATCACCTAGCATGTGCGTCACCTCACCACCAACTACATAACATGTAATTCAGGGATTCATACCCTCAGAACCAAGTTTAGAGGTGTTACTTACCTCAAACCGTGTGAATCTCTACTCTAATAAGCCCTTGCCTTGCGAATCAGCCCCTGAACGCCTTGAATCTAGCCACAAACAACTCGATACAATCAACACAAGCTATAGGAATCAATTCCATATGATAAAGCTAGTTCATAAACAAAAGTCAAAAAGTCAACCTCTAGCACACGCCTCGGAATCCAATAAAATTAACAAAATTCGAACACTCATTCAACCACGAGTCCAACCATACCAAAATTACTCAAATTCGACACCAAATAACCACTGAAATCCCCAAATCTTACTCTTCAATCCCTAGTCAATCTCAAAATTTCACCTCAAAAACATATAAACTAGGTGAGAAATTCAATGTTTATTCAATATTAATGAATAAAAATAATCAAAAGTGAGTTACCTCTTGAATTTAATGAAATCCCCTTCAAATACCGCCTTAATCCGAGCTCTTAAAGTTCAAAAATGAATAAAATCTCAGAACCCTCCAATTGTATATTTCCTAGGTAATTCGCACTTGTGAAGCTACGTAACCGCTTCTGCAGTTTGGAGATGTGAAAAATCCTCCACTTCTGCGGTTAACTTGACGACCTCCTGCACTCACACATGCAGACAAGATTTCGCATCCGCGGAGCGGCACGAGTGACCGCCTCTCCGCTTCTGCGAAGACTGCTACACATGCCCACTTCGCACCTGCTCCCCTCTTCCGCATCTGCAATCTCGCAGGTGCGGCCAAATACCTCGCACATGTGCTGCCTCACAGCCCCAGCTGAAACTGCTCTTGTTATGCCTCATTCGCTTATGTGGTCGTGTACGTGCGACCAAATCCTTCGCGGGTGAGATCGCACCATTCCAGAACTCTTCAGCCATTTCCTAAGTTCAAATTCGATCCCTTAACCATCTGAAATCTACCCGAGGCCCCCGAGACCTCAACCAAATATACCAACAGGTCCTAAAACACGATATGAACTTAGTCGAGGCCTCAAATCACATCAAACCACATAAAAATTATGAATCAAACCCCAATTCAATCCTAATGAAACTAATGAATTTCCAACAATGCCGAAACCTATCAAATCAACTCCGATTGACCTCAAATTTTGCACACAAGTTATAAATGACACAACTAACCTATGCCAACTTCCGTAACCACAATCCTAGTCCGATAACCACAAAATCAACTCTCGGTCAAACTTCTCAACTCTCCAAACCTCTATTTTTTCAACTTTTACCAATTAAAGCAAAAATTATCTACGGACCTCCAAATCAATATCCAGATATAATCCTAAGTCCAAAATCACCATACAGAGCTATCAGAACCATCAAAACTCTAATTTGGAGCCATTTACACATAAGTCAACATCCAGTCAACTCTTTCAACTTAAGCTTCCAACCTTTGGACAAAGTGTCCCATTTCATTCCCAAACATCTCCAGAACCAACCCAACTACCCCGACAAGTCACATAACACCCAATGAGCATGGAATAAATAATAAATGGGTGAACGGGGTTATAATAATCAAAACGACCGACGGCGTCGTTACAGGATACCTTAATTTGTTTCTATATCTATTTATACTATTTTGTTGTAAATTATATTAGAGATTTGGGGTTTTATTGAATTTGAATTTTTTTCGGTCTTTGTTTTCCCTGTTCCTTTGTTGTCTTTGGTTTCAGCCTAAATAATCATGGACAAGATATAATTTTTTTCTCGATTATATTCTTTACATAATTCAATTCAGAATACATTACTCGATGAATTATAGATGAGTTTATTTTCATGAAGCCAAAAAATTAAAACGGAGATTAGTCATCCTCTCATAAACTAAACTAGCTATTATTGTAGTTTTTTGTGCTATTAAGAGATATACTCGGTCAAGTTTACACAACGGTGCATACTAGAAAATGCTTCATGACCTGAATATGTACATGACTAATGTCGTATCTTTACAAGAACTTTAGTTGTGATTTTTCCACAATTATAAGGAATTACCAAAGGAAAATAATTCGATGGAACTTGAATAGTGCGAAGGAATCTAATAGTTTGTTGTACTCATGTTATCTCATATACACATTATTGAAGGGCTTGCAAGATGTAAAGTATTTTTTGTGAAATAGTTACATTTAATATTATGCTTTGGTATTAGAGATGAGGAAACATATAGTACGATCAATCGCAAGAGGTCACACAAAAGTGGGACTATATCATAGATCAGATGAACGTTTCATATGTCAGATGAGATGCATGAGCATATAGCTTAGAGATTGGTGACCAACATCATAATGAAGTAATTTTCTCTATGTCATCCTAGCATCTTATTCGGATGGCACAAGTATTTTTATTATGTTGCACTTAGATTCCAAAGTTCACTATGTTGCAGTATGGTTTTATCGACTAAAAGCCAAAGAAATATTATCAAATTTCTATGGTGTTATCTGAAGAAAAAAAGAGTTTAGAAGAGCATTATACTAAACTTGTCTAATAGAGTGAGTTGTAAAGAAACATTTGATCTTCTTAACGGCATGAAGATAGATTTCTCAAAGCATGCTACATATTGGACTTTATGATATAGCTATCAGATCAATTAGACGTTAGAAAGCGATTGAGTACTTGAGCACCAACAAGGATGAAAACCATCATATGACAATCAATATTGATCATTAGCATAAACTTGTATTTATAACTATTTACTCAAAATTTTATTTTAATAGTATTAATATTACTCCACATAAATTGGACTACATAAACCGGCCAAAAAAGTTGAAAACGTGTTATTAAAAATTGGCTTTAGGCGACTAGTTTTATCTAGTCACATTTGCATCCTTTGGTTCTTGAAAATATATGTTAAAAAGTTACTATATAAATTACACTCTAGAGCCAATAATTCTGGTGGTTTAAAAAAAATAAGAAGACAAAATTAAAAAAGAATTTGAGGAAGAAGAACCTCCAGCAATAAGTATGCAAACCCTAACTTTCAGGCGATTTCAGGAAATTCTGCATTTGAGCGCTGCCATGGCCGTTCCGACCGACGGCCAGTCATCTTTTCGGGCTGATCAGCCTCCTCCCTCCCTCGCCCCAACTAATATAACCACAAACAACAATTTCTATCCCCTAGATTACAACAACATATTGAAACATACCGTCCAACATAGTGGTATGCAGTCGAACCCTACTTCAAAACTTACTGCCGAGCCTATACAGTTACGACGAGCCACTATTTTAAATGGAGAACCTTTTGTTAGATTCAAAGAAACTGAGGTTGATCGTATGAACATAATTGAAGGCTTACAATATGCAGTTGTTGGAAAGCTATCGTATGGTTGGCCAGAAATCCAGGAATTACGTAGAATTATCCCAAAAGTCAATGTGGAATCAAATGAGAATGTAATGTTGGTTTCCTTCGAGATCGACATGTCTTGATAAGATTGACGTTATGGGAAGATTTCATTAACTTTACGTTAAAAAATGCTTATTATGTTAAAGACAAAGATGGTTATGAATATCAGTTGTGACCACTAATTTACGATGCAAAATTCAAAGCCGGGGAAGAAACACCAATGGCTATGGCATGGAATGTGATGCTTATTTTCATTAGCCTCAGCTGTGGGGAAGCCGTTGCATCTTGACATGGCTACAATTAACAAAACTAGGCCTAGTTGCATGAGCGTTAAGGTCCTAGTTGACTTGTTAGCAGATTTACATAAGAAGGTTTGTATGGATATAGAGAATGAGGCTACACAGGAGATAAGGACTGAATGGGTGAAGATCAATTATGATTTTCTTCTCAAGTATTGTAAGCAATGCAAAATTCAAGGTCATGATCAGTTTGAACATTGACGACTTCATCCAGAGCTAATGAAGTCGAATGACAAAGTAAAGCAGGCAGTTACTGGTAATCCTGGAAAACAGGAACAAACTAAGGTCCTTTAATGGTCCTTTCAAGTGGAAAAGTTGTTGGTAATGTTGGTGAACAATGGAAAGAAGTGGGAGATAATCGTGTCAAGAAACCTATTAAACAGGAAGAAGCACAAGGCAATAGTGGAAAAGAAATTATTCCTGTTGATGGTGTTCAAACGACTAATATGTTTGTTGCTTTGGTGGAAGATGAAGATGATAATGACGAGAACAATCATCTAGCTTTGGTGGAGAAAAATCAGATCAATCGCTGCCCTAAACCTAATCCTACTGAACAGGGAGATCCTTGAATCTAACTGCACCAATTTATAATCCTTCTTCACCTGGGATTGTAGCTCGTAAGGATATTAGGAAAGAATGTAACCAGAAGGGTAAGGAGAAAAAATAAGCAATGTTAAAGAAATCGAAATCATAATGGGTCAATAGAGCCTTTGGAGTCAACAATGTTACTACTAATCATTCATGCCAAGAGATCCCTTCAAAAACATTTAACACTCAAGAAGATACTGTCAATCCAAGGACTAGCGAGAATGATGTCTCAAAGGGAATTTATGCTAGTGTGACTAATGAACAAGAAGGATCATATGTGAAACAAATTGATAGGGATGATCAGTCGAACAAAGAAAGAATTTTCTTAGAGGAAGTCCACTGATAGGGAGATTATGGAGTCAACAGGTAGAGGATGATTCAGAAGAAGAAGGGGAATTACAATCAGATAATGAGCTAGACAAGGAGGTAATTAATGGTCAGAATAATGGTCAAAACTCTGAAGATGGATTTCATTACTTAGAGGAAGATGAGGAAGATCATGAACTGATGCGAGTAGATGCTGATGGAGATAAGCAGGAGGAAGTCGGTAAGTTGCCCAAACCTGATCTGATACCTAAACCTCCTGATATCCAAAATATGTGTCCTAAACTAGCTGTTCTTGATGTAATCCTCAATCACGACAACAAAATCCTCACCCCAGAAAATCCCAATCCTAATCCTAACAATAACCCCAATCCTATCACTAGCATCCAAAGCAAGGAATTACAGGAAAATAAAGAACTGCGGTCATCTTCCAAGATGCAGAATAAGGATAAGGAATCTACTATCAGGGGAGTCATTCCTAAACCTGTTAAAACTCCGCTAGCCAAACAATCTCTAGTAGTAGATGATGAAGAGAATGGAGAAGGAAAAGGAAGAGACATGGATGAGGAATCCACATATCAGATTTTCAGGAATGTTTCTCGACTGGGTGATTTTCGAGAAAATTCTACCAGGGACAGGAACTTATCTACCAGGCAGAGGTAGGAAGAAGTAGCAAAAATAAAATTCTAATGTTCCTGTCCCTGGTAGAGAAGTTCAAACAAGAAGGGAACTCTTCAAATCTACCAATTAATGATAAATGCATTAATTAGTAACATTAGATCAGTGAATACACATCAAGCCTTTGAAAGGCTAATTACAATGCATAGACAATAACACTTCAGATTTGTGGGTTTAACAATGCAACATTCTAGAAAATTAGAGAGATATAGAAGAATGATAGGATTTTCTCAGGCTTTTGGAAGAATTTCTAACAAGATCTAGGCATTTGTGGATGAAGATTATGAATTCATAGTAATATTTGATATGGAGAAGCATATGACCTTAAGACTAGTGGATTCTAATTCTCAACATAAGGTAATTCTTACCTTAGTTTATGCCAAGTGCGATGCTATTCAAAGGATTGAACTGTGGGATACATTATATGCTTTGACTTCTGATATAGCAACCCCATGGATAGTTGGAGGTGATTTCGATGTGATTTGAGATGAGGAGGAGAAGTCTAGAGGCCTACCAGTACATCTCAATGAGATTGATGATTTTAGGCATTGTGTAACGACATGTAACTTCCATGATTCTAGTTTTAAAAGTAGTATATTCACTTGGTGGAATGGAAAGGCTGAAGAAGATTGCATTTTTAAGAGGTTGGATAGAGTATTAGCAAACATGGAGTTTCAAAAAATGTTCTCAGGTGGGGAGATTACTCATTTGTCCGAAATAGGATCGGATCAAAGTCCCTTACTAATCACGGGTGTTCATATTTTATATCTTTTAAGAAGAAATTTCTATTCCTTAATTTTTGGTTCGAACATGACACCTTTCAAGATGTTGTGAAGGAAAACTGGACAATAGACTTTAGTAGTAATCGATTCATAATTTTCAATCACAAATATAAAAATTTGAAGCGAGCATTATTAGTATGGAGCAAGGCTACGTGTGGGATATTTTCTAAAAAATTTCTACCTTGGAACAGGTGGTACTTTTTCATGAAGCATGATCTGAAATCAATACAATAAAGTTTAATAGAGTAAGTCTTAACAAACTTCAGGTTGAACTTATTCGATTTTTGTCTCTCGGGGAAGAATTTTGGAAGCCAAATTCCGGAATGTCATGGTTTAAGGATGGAGATGGGAACACTAAACTCTTTCATGCACAAGTGAATGGTAGGAGAAGAATATTGCAATTAAAGAGAATTCTGAATAGTGAAGGTAACTAGATCGAGGGCAATGAACAAATGGCAGCTGAAGCAGTCAATTTTTTCCAGAATAAATTCCATGAGGATGTCATTCCTACTGCTTTTGGGATCATTTATCATGTTCCTAACATGGTAACCTTTGATCAGAATCAAGAACTGGTGAAACATCCTACGAAAGATGAAGTCAATAGGGCTATTTTTGGCTTAAATGGGTATAGTGAAGGAGGACAGGATGGATTCACTAGGAAATTCTTCCATAGCTATTGGAACATAACAGGGGATGATGTATTTAACATGGTGAGACAGTACTTTAATGGTCATGAACTACCAAGATTATATTACTCACACCAATCTAGTGTTATTTCCTAAGAAGAAGGAAGTTGCTACTTTTTCTAATATGCGGTCTATTAGTTTGAGCAACTTCGTTAACAAAGTTTTTTCAAGATTTATTCATAAAAGGATTGCTTCTCTATTGCCTAATCTCATCTCAGATGAACAAGAAGGTTTTGTTAAAGGAAGGAGTATTGTAGAAAATATGTTGTTAACTCAAGAAATTATTACTGGCATTAGGTTAAGGACAAGGGCAGGACCTAATGTAGTGATGAAATTAGACATGACCAAAGCTTACGGTAGGCTTTTCTGGATATTCATGATTAAAGTGTTGAGGAAAATGGGCTTTTGTGAAAGGCTCATTGGTGTAGTGTTTGGCATTGTGTCTAACAACTGGTATTCAGTTTTAACTAATGGCCAGCCGTATAGATTTTTCAAGACCACCAGAGGATTTAAGCAAGGGTACCCCTGTCACCTACATTATTCATTTTAGCTGCTGAAGCTATGTCCAGAGGTTTGAATGCTCTTTATCTAAACTTATATTTTTGTGGATTTGGCTTGCCAAGGTGGAGTCCTAAGGTTAATCATTGAGCATATGCTGATGATACTATCATCTTCTCATCGTCTGATGCTACTTCATTACAACTATGAAGGTATTGAGTGCCTATGAGGTAGCTTCTGGACAATTAATTAACAAGGCAAAACCAGCAATCTATATGCATCACTCAACAAGTTTGGAGGTTTTGAACAATGTGCAAAGAGTGACTGGAATTGGAAAGCAGGAATTTCCTTTCACTTGCCTAGGTTGTCCAATTTTTTATGCTAGAAGGAAATGGACTACTATCAGGGGCTTGTTAAGAAAGTGCTTGACAAGCATCAATCAAGGAAAGGTAAACTTATATCGATTGGTGGTCAAGTTGTTTGAATTTCACATGTTCTTCAAAGCATGCCAATAAATTTGTTGTCAGCTGTGAACCCTCCAGCCTTTGTTATTAATAAAATTTATAAATTATTTTCTCATTTTTTTGGAGTAATTTAGTAGGAGGAAGAGCTAAACATTGGGCATCATCGGACACATTATACTTGCCACAAGAAGAAGGAGGGATTGGATTTATATCGTTACATGATATGTCTAAAGCCTTATTTGTAAACAATGGTGGAACTTTAGAATAACGTATACAATGTGATAGTAGATGGCTCGTGGGATGAAGGTAGTTTACTGGATATTCTTCCTCAAAAGTTATCACTTCATGTAATTGAGAACATCAAACCTCCTGTACTACATAATGAATTTGATAGACCATACTGGACGTTGGATACTAAGGGCAACTTCACTGTTAAAACTGCGTGGGACTATATTAGAAGGAGAAGAGATTCTAGTGTTGCTTACAAAAACATATGGATGAGAGGTTTGCCTTTTAAGATTGATTTCTTCATGTGGAAGGTTTGGAAAGAAAAGTTAACTTTTGATGACTATTTTAGAAGATTGGGATATTTCATGCCATCCAAATGTTGGTGTTGTATTAATCCATTAGAGGAAACAATGTCACATGTACTATATAGATCATATGCAGCTAAGCTAGTGCGGAAATATTTTCTCTCAAATGCAGGAATTAATATGAAAGGATTGTCGATGCAGCAGAGAGTCCTAAAATGTTAGGCAGCTCAGGTGGTACCTAGGTTAAAGCCTATATTTTAGGCTTTACATTCGATTATAGTGTGAGAACTTTTAAAAAGAAAGAATAGCTATAAGCATGGGGAGGCAGTGGCAGTAAGTAGGGTGATTTACTAGATCTCATCTACACTACAAGATCTGGTAAGACTAAGGAAACCAAGTTTACAAAATGTTCCTCATAAATGGCCAGATTTGTTACATGTAATGGAGAATTACATGCCAAAGTTAAAGGTGCGAAGGTCTTACGGGAATTACCTGAACTAGGTCGGATGAAGGTGAATACTGATGGGGCCAAGGGGAAATCTAGGAAGGAGTTCTTTTGGATATTATTCATCATGAGTGCTCAAGGAAAGAATGGGTGCCAAAAGAGGGTCATTAGAGAACGGATGAAGGTTTGTAGTGTGGTTTTTGAACAAGTAGGCTCGACTCTAAAGGGGTTGACTAAGGATCTTGTCTTGGTATGCTATAGAAATCTTCTAATATCAATAGGGAATCAAGGATGGCCTACGATCATTTCACAAGTCGAGCTCACTTAAGATTTCGCCAAGAAAAACTCTCGGGGCAAGTTCTATACCTTCACGCACGACACTCGGGATATGCAATTCAAACCTTACCTCTCAAACCTCAGGATCGTTAAAGAGCATAGATCCAAGGGCCCACAACAACCTCAGTTTAGATTGAACACTCTCATATGGCTATAAACACTACCTGACAATAGTTTTAGTCAACTCAAAGCTCTAAGGGTCACAATTTAGAACTAAACTCATTTGTAACTTGTCTCTAACCATGAGTTCAAAGGTGAGTATGTTGGTGCCAAGTGAAGCTTATTCGAGTCACATTTATTCATTACTTACCAAAACAAAGGAGAACCAAAAAGAAGAAAATAAAATAAAATAAAAAAAACAAAAACGGACTCAATACCTTAAGAAGGTCATCACATCGACCGTCGTAGGGAAGAGACACCCGGTTCGCACATTTCCACCCCTGGAAAGAACCGTGGCCTTAAGAAAACCATGGGCTTATTGATGACACAAAAAGTAAAGAATCTATAAATTCAAAAAGAAGCTACTAAATGAGATCAGAACTTAACTATAAATAGAAAAGCTAAAGAAGTTGTAAAGTAACAATACGAAAAGTAGAAATGGATATGTACAATAGGGGATTAAGACGAATATACATTAAGAGGGGACTGAATATATACATAATAAGGGAAAACAAGTATATACATATGAAAAGTAAAATAAGCTAAAGGTACGGAAATGCAAATAAGGAAAAGAAAAATAGTATCAGCAGTTATTACACCCCAAACAAAATGACAAAGTGTCTGAATCACCAAATAGAGGCCACCCCCTCCAATAAGAATAAGCATTGCCCTAAATTCTAGACGCCCAAAAGTATAGAACAGGGGAAAGGGGTCAGAGAGAGTAAAGGAAAACTCCCTCTGGTGCCTCTGTCTTTATGGAGTCAGGATCATCTGTAGAAGAAGGTACAATAATAGTGGATAGAGCAGGGTCCTGTGGAAGTGAAGAGGTCTGCTCCTCTGGATCCTCAAGCTAGATCTCCATATCATCAGTCCTGGGGATGACTCCTCTGCGAATTGGGGCTGAGGTAAGCTCCGGCTCCTGAAGCTATGCAGCCTGGTCAGTGGGTGCGGGCTCTCCTATCAACTAATCAATGGGGATGTCCCCCGCTGTGGTTAGCTTCGCGACCTCCCTCTTCATATCATCCTGGGACTTCTTCATTTTCTTCAAAGATTTTCCTAAAGAGTGAATCTTCTTTCCATGATTTCCTAGGGTCTCCATGATCTTCTTCTGGTTATCCACCAGGCTCCTCAATGTCTCCTCCAGTGATGGAGGCAATGTAAGCTGTGTTGGAGCTGACTGAGCTGCAATAGTGGTAGAAAGATCAGTAAGCTTAGAAGAAGCTACCTGCAGCCAGTTGGTGATACCAGCTATAGTCTGAGACACCCTCAAGGCAGTCTGAGGGTAAGTGGATGAAGTAGGCATTGGGAGTGGAATAGACATGGCAAGACCCGAAGAGGACTCTGGGCCAACAACAATAGTGGTTCCCTCAGCAACAGTAGATCCCTCGGCAGTAGCGGAGGGCTTACCAACAGTAGAAGTCCCAGGGGAAGCAGCTGTGGTGGATTTCCCTTTTGCCTTGGGGTTGTCCGGACCTTTAAGACTATACCATGAAAAAGTTAATTTGGGCCTCACTGTGACATCAAAGTCCCTTCCCTCAACTTCCATGTCCCTAAAGTTCATAGTGAGGAAGTTGGGAAAAGGATATGAGGTCTCATTTCTCTGCACAATCCGGTCAATCACCCTAGCCATGATCTTCTCGACATTAATCGGGATTCCATCCATAATTTCTCCAACTATCAGGGCTCGTGATAGAGGCATATCACTGTCATGAAGAATGGGGTCTATGTGGATGGAAACAAAGGTAGCCCAACCCTTGGCCTAGAAGCTGAGTGTGTTCCTGTAGATGGTGGAACCTGCAGTCAACCAAGTCGGGGTAGTCCCTAGGATAACAATAGGTAATGCCAACCATGGACGAGCCAAATCTCCCAATGCCACTTTCTCTTGGTAGTGAGTCTCATCTTCATGAGCAAAGCCAGCACAGTCATTGAATGCACTACGACTGTACAAGATCTTCTTGTTCCGGACCTGAGTATGGTATGTGCCCCTTTTTGTGTGGGCAACATTCACATAAAACTCCTTCACCACGTACTCATTGGCATCCTCCACTTTTCTAGTGAAGAAACCCCGCCCAACTCTTTCCTCAAATTGCCTCTTGACATTTGGGTTATGTTGTAGTAGATCCTTAACAATAAAAGTCCTTTCAGGGATTAATGACCTCTGGGGCCACCACTCTCTAAATTTGTGGTAGGCCATTTCAGAAACGAACTGATCTTGCCACACTGATGGCTTTCTCGACCGAAGAAGACCTGTTGTCTGTACTTGGGTGTCACCACCCCTGCCATCATCTTGTGTCTCCTCGGAGCTGTCAAGGTTGATAGAAGCAGTGGCGGTGGAGTGAGCTGCTGCACTGGTATCTTATGGGGGTGTGGAGTCACTAGAAAGACCCAAGCTGTCTGAAGAGTCTGAGCTAGTGGGCTCGTTGACAAGCCTCCTGGGTTTGGATAATGCCTCTACTAAGGCTGCTCCACTGTTACCCTCTGAAGCTTCCCGGGAGGGGGAATATTCACTTGTTTCAAATTGGTCGGGTGTTGGATTTTTTCGTGTTTTCTTCTTCCCAACGGTCTTTGTTGAGCCTAATGGGGCTGCCTGTTTTTTTCCCTTTCCCCGACCCTAGACGATTCATCCCTCCCAGGTTGCTTGTCTGCTCCTCCACGTGATCGAACCATTCTCTTGCAGACATGTAATGAAATCTTGTTAGAAAATGGTATCCAATATCCACAGATAACAGACTTCAGTGTTGCATGGAGTAAAACAGTGATGAATGTACAATTCCGCTGTCAGCGGAAAAATAGCCGCTGCAATGGAAGGGTCACCGAAATAATAACCCCTACAGTGGAAGGGTCACCACTGTTAGCGGAATATTGACGGCTGTAGCGAATGTTGGGGGTTCAGACTACCCCAGCTTCTGATCTTCCAAAACTGCGTCCAGCGGAAAAAAGGGCCGCTGCAGCGAAAGGCCACAGCTGTCAGCAGATTTATGGCTGCTACAGTTGAAATTGCATCTTAAAATGTTGAAATGCCCAGATGATTCCGCTGTCAGCGGATTTTTGGTCCGCTACAGCAAAATTCCACACTGACTTGTACCAACAATGGTTTTCAAACTAGGGTTTTATCAGTTTTGCAAAATTTAGACATGAGGCACATGTAATAAAAACCCTATATCCCCTTAGGCAACAAGAAATCACTACCCCATAGATTTAAACACATTGATGAAACATGTTCAAGAATTAGGACTTAAATGATGCATTTAAAGACAAGAAAAAAAAACAAGCTAAACTTAAAATCTACAAATAAAAACAATTAATATGAACATACCACTGCTAGATGATGATGATGTATGTGAGAAAATTATGGAGCTTCGGTGTATAGTGAAGATCTTGAGCACGGTAAAATTTATCTAAGAGTGCCAAATGGGTGAAAAGAGTAAAAGGAGGGGGGCCTTGCATATTTATGGCAGAGGACTGGGGCCCCACCGACTTACCTAGCGCGGCAGCGAAATCTTACCGTTGACCGCGCTTTTGTGAATTTTCACAAAGCTGGGCACCATATCTCTCTGTTGTCAGCGGAATATCACCGTTGTCAGCGGATTTTTGGCCGCTGCAGTGAAATGGAGATCCAGAGAGTTGTGACCTCTCTGGAATTTGGCTCAAATTTGTCGCGACAGCTGAAAATTTTCCATGGCAGTTTTTTGTGATTGCTGACTGCGGAGATGTGACTGCCGTAACGGTTTTTAGCTGGTAGTCCAATTTTTCCATATTAGGCTCCTGCACTGCAATCACCAAATCCTACACCACTTCATAAACAAGTTAGTTCAAGAAAAATCTACTCTAACAAAAAGAAACACAAAGAATGAAAAGAAAAACACTTGGGTTGCCTTCTAAGAAGCGCCTGATTTAATGTCGCGGCACGACACATATTACCATGATCAAATGAATTTAAGTAAAGCCACCATGTGGCTATCTTCAAACTTCCCCAAATAGTGTTTGACCCGATGCCTATTCACACAAAAAATTTCACCATTCTTGTTTTTTAGGTCAAGGGCACCAAAGGGTGTAACCAATACTACTTCAAACGGACCACTCCACTTTGATTTGAGTTTTCCCGAAAACAGACGAAGCCTTGAATTGAAGAGCAATACCAAGTTTCCCACTTTATATTGCTGGTGCTTAGCATACTTGTCATGCAAATTCATTTTCTCATTGTACAAAGAAGATCTTGCATAGGCATGACATCTAAACTCATCAAGCTCATTAAGGTTATCAACACAAAAATTTGCAGCAGAGTCCCAATCCAAGTTCAACTTCTTCAAAGTCCAAAGTTCCTTGTGCTCCAATTCAACCGGGAGGTGACATGCTTTACCATACACCAACCGGTACGGTGACATACCAATCGGGGTCTTGAAGGCAGTCCTATATTCCCAAAGTGCATCATCAAGATTTTTAGACCAATCGGTCCTATTTGCATTCACGGTCTTGGAAAAAAAATTCTTGATTTACCGATTTGAAACTTCAACTTGCCGACTGGCTTGAGGATGGTAAGGAGTGGACACTATGTGATTTCCCCATACTTGGCAAGCAACAAATCAAAAGCCCGATTGCAAAAATGAGATCCCCCGTCACTTATGATAGCCTGGGTCCCAAATCGTGTGAAAATATTTTTCTTGAGGAAACCAACCACACACCCATGTAAGCTTCTTCCTTTGGTTAGAAGAGAGCTCAAACGGGACAATACCGGTAACAAGAAAGTTGGAAATGTCTGCAACCCATGGCATGTCATACATAGAGACTGAGAGAAGCTGAACATCCAGGAACGTATCATTGATCTCAAGGACATCATTCGGCCTTCCTTTCTCTTCCATTTCTATCAATAATTTCTAGATCAAACTCTTGGAGTAATAAGACCCACCTCATAAGCCTAGCTTTTGAATCCTTTTTCATCATTAAGTACAGGAGCACCGCATGATCGGTGTGCACTATCACCTTGGTGCCCATAAGGTAAGGCCTAAATTTCTCCATTGCAAAGACAATAGCTAACAATTCCTTTTCGGTGATGGTGCAGTTGACTTGGGCGAAATTCATGGTTTTGCTTGCATAATAAACGGAGTGAAAGATTTTGTTGACCCTTTGGCTCAAGACCGCACCCACCACCACATCACTTGAATCACACATGAGCTCGAAAGGAGAGATCCAATTTGGTGCGGTGATTATTGGTGTGGTAGTCAACTTATGCTTCAACAACTCAAAATCTTGCATACAATCCTCATTGAAATCGAACTTGGCATCTTTCTCCAATAGCTTGCATAGAGGATTCACCACTTTTGAAAAATCTCTAATGAACCTTCGGTAAAATCTCGCATGCCCAAGGAAACTATGGACTCCCTTCACCGAAGTTGGAGGAGGAAACTTGGAAATCCTCGATCTTGGATTTATCCACTTCAATGCCATCTCTTCAGATTTTTCGGCTGAGGACTATGCCCTCCTCGACCATGAAATGAAATTTTTTCCAATTCAATACAAGGTTGGTTTCTTCACACCGGGCGAGGACTTTATCAAGATTTTGCAAACACTCCTAAAATGAGTCCCCAACCACGCTAAAGTCATACATGAAAACCTCCAAGAAACCTTCAACCATATCAGTGAAAATTGGCCTCATACACCGCTGGAATGTGGCGGGTGCATTGCACAAACCGAATGGCATCCTTGAAAAAGAAAATTTCCCGTAGGGACAAGTGAAGGTAGTCTTTTCCTGATCTTCTGGGGCTATGAGAATCTGATTGTAGCTTGAATACCCATCCAAGAAACAATAGAAAGCCCTCCCAGCAAGTCTATCAAGCATCTGGTCCAGAAATGGAAATGGAAAGTGATCCTTTCGGGTCACCTTGTTCAGCTTTCGGTAATCCATACAAACCCTCTAGCCAGTCGCGGTCCGAGTGGGAATAAGCTAATTCTTGTCATTCTTCACCACGGTCATAGCACCCTTTTTCGGAACACACTGCACTAGTGAAGTCCAAGCACTATCAGGGATTGGATAAATAACCCCAGCATCCAGCCATTTGATTATCTCCTTTTTGACCACCTCTTGCATCGCCTCATTCAACCTCCGTTGATGTTCCACTGACGGTTTTGCATCATCTTCAAGAATAATTTTGTGCATGCAGAAGGCGGGGCTTATGCTCTGAATATCAGCTAGGGTCCAACCTATGGCCTTCTTTCTCCTTTGGAGCACTTTGGGTGTCGAATTTACCTGCAATAGGGTTAGTCAAAAAGAAAGTATAATAGTTAAAGTACGAGAAGGACCCAAAAATTCATACATGAGGTGTGGTGGAAGGGGCTTGAACTCCAAGGTAGGTGGCTCCTCGATTGAGGTCTTTGTCGGAGGAGTTTTCTGATTCTCCAAATCCAAAGATAGCTTGTGAGGCCCATAAGAATAAGAACCCATGCCTTGCAATACATTGGTACACCCGATCAAACCATCCACCACAACATCATCATGATTCAATAAAACTGCTTCCACGGGATCTTCAACGTTTATCATGGAGCTTGTTTCATCAATTATGACATCGGTGACAATGTCCACAAAAGAACACACCTCCGTGCTATTGGGTTGCCTCATTGATTTGCAAACGTGAAAAATGACCTTTTCATCACCTACCCAAAAGGTGAGCTCACCGGCCTCCACATCGACCAAAGCCTTCCCCGTTGCAAGGAAAGGTCTTCCCAAAATAACAGGACTTCATAATCGACCTCACAATCCAATATCACAAAATCCGCAGGCAAGATAAATTGGTCGACCCGCACCAAAACATCATCAATGATTCCAAAGGGTCCTTCATAGTTTGATCCGCCATTTGAAGTCGCATGGAAGTTTCTCTAGGCTGGCCAATTACCAAGGTTTTAAAGATAGAGTAAGGCATTAAATTGATACTAGCTCCCAAGTCGCACAATGCCTTGGCAAAATCCACACTACCAATAGTGCAAGGAATAGTGAAAGCTCCGGGATCCTCTAGTTCGAGTGCCATTGAGTGAACAATTGCACTCACTTGGTGGGTTATCTTGATTGTCTCGCACTCCATGGATATAGTCTTTGTGACCAAGTCATTCATAAACTTCGCATAACCGGGCATTTGTTCAAGTTCCTCAATTAATGGTACCTTGATGGATAAACTCTTCATCATATCTATAAAATTCTTGAATTGATTCTCCGTCTTTTGCTTAGCCAATCTTTGAGGATAGGGAGGAGGAGGTCTAGGAAATGGAATCTTGACTTTTGGCACACGCGGCTTGGGTATGTCAATTACGTGTTCCCTAGACGGGTTCACATCATTTTGTGTTCCCTCCTCATTATCATTAATGTTAATCCTCACTTCATTATTCATCGGCTCTTCAACCACATTTTCAACCTCAATAGGAACCTCAACATGTTGCAAGTCATCATCATCACCAACAACTCTCTTTTTCTATGAAGAACTAGCCTCACCACCCCGACCACTCCTTGTCGTCACCGCCATAGCATGTCCGGTATTGTTGTTGATGTTCCCACCCTTAGGGTTCACCACCGTGTCACTAGGTAGTTCCCTCTTTGGGCGAGTGTTTAAATCTTGTGAAATTTGTCCCATTTGGACCTCAAGATTACGGATGGAGGTAGTGTGGGAGGCAATTTTTGAGCATCCGAATCCGCATTCCGCTCCATCATCTGTTTAAACATATGCTCAATCCAGCCCATGTCATTGCTTGAGGAGATTTGACCTTGTGATTGATACGGGGGTGGATTGTTGGGTTGTTGATACATCGGGGGCCTTTGAAAGCCCGACCCCCGATTTCCATTTCCACCCCAATTGCTATTGTTGTTCCCGTTCCAATTCTTGTTTACCTCCCCATTATTGATTGTTGTTCCCCAAATTGCTAGAGTTGTTATTGTTGTTCCAATTACTTTGCCTTTGATTGCTCTAGTTTTGGTTGTTGCTTTGATTGTTCCTTTGCCCTTGAAAATTGTTGGCATACATGACATCTTCATTTCGCTCATCATAAGAATCTTCCTGATTATACCAACTCACTCCTTGGTCACATTGGTCATTGTTGTTTTGCATTTGGTTTCCACGAGGCCTTCGCTTGTTAACTAAGAGATTTACCCCCTCCATAGCATGCACTTTCTTTGGCCCTTGTATTTGTTGAAGCTGCGCCTTGGCAAGTTGATTCATGGTAGTGGTAAGCTCGGCAATAGCTTGACTATGGTCCTATAGCTCTTTGTGGAGATTTATCACACTTGGATCACCCTAGAGCAAATTTTCCCGACTCTGCCATGCTGACGAAGTGTCAGCTATTTCATCCAAGATGTGACATGCCTCATTGTAAGATAGCTTCATAAAGTTGCCCCCTGTGAGTTTGTTGACCACACACTGATTTGTAGTATTAATGCCCTGGTAAAAAGTCTGGTGTATCAAAGCCTTTGTCATGTCATTGTTTGGGAATTCTTTGACCATAGTTCTGTACGTTCCCAAATCTCGTGAAGGGGCTCATTCGGCTCTTGCTTGAATGCCAATATCTCATCTCTCAAAGCCGTCATGTGCCCGGGGGAGAAAAACTTGGCAATGAACTTATCCGCCAACTCATCCCATGTAGAGATAGAATGATTGGGGAGTTTTTCAAGCCAATCCAGTGCATTCCCTCGTAGAGAGAAAGGAAATAATCTGAGCCTCAAGACATCCTCCGATACATTGGTTTACTTCCTCCCCCAACATGTGTCTACAAAACCTTTTAAGTGCTTGTAGGCATTTTGATGGGCAGCTCCCGTGAAATACCCTTGTTTCTCCAGAAGTGTCAACATGACACTAGTGATTTGAAAGTTGCCCGCCCGGATTCTGGGTGGAAAAATTGCATTGGCATACCCCTCTACCCTATACCACTATTTAAGTAGCAAGGCAGGGTCGAAGCAACTTTTACCCGACAGGGTCGGGATCGATATCCACATGGGGTTATGCAATGGGAGTCGAGTTCTACTTGATTTAGTGGTGTTTCATGTTCTTAATTGCTCTTCTCAACATGATTTGGTTTTGAATATATTCTAAGGTTGAGACTAACAAGTAATATTATCTAACTAACTACAATATTTTTGTGGATTTTTATCAAATTATTAAAGGCACTAGGGTTGCATCTTACTAATGGGATCTAAAATCTAGGATAAGCTTGTGAATTTTGGGCAAATGACTATGCCCGAGTTGGCTTTCTCAAACCCAATTAGGTGTTGCATCAAATCAAATGAAATGGCTTAAGTCGGGTATTACTATCTCTAGTTTTTACCCTTTTATTGGGGTTATCACTCTCGTGAGTTCACCCCAATACCTTGTTAGCCTATTTACCTACACTTGGGTCATCTCTCTCAAGAACAACCCAAGTCAAAAAGGCATAAATTAATGTTTACAACCACTAATTCAGTCAATGAAGCATGAAATAGATTAAAAGGCATACACCCAATCACAAATTCAACCTAAAATAGAAGACCCATTAGTTACCCACACTAGGGTTGGGTCACAACCCTAGCTTGAGGGTCTAGCTACTCATTATCATGCAAGAAACTAAGATAGAAGATGAAATTAAACCCATAAATATTGATTACAAGAAGAAAATCTAAGAAGTATGGTAGAATCTAAGCTAAAATTACTCAAAACAGAATAAAAACACTATTCACGAGCTCACTCCATTGTCTGCCCACCTAAAAATGAGAAAAAGTTGTATTTATACTAAGCTAAAAATAAAAAAACTGGAAAAAATTTCCCCTACGGAGATTTCGCTCCCAACGAAATTCTAAGCGCTCCAGCGGATTGGCTACCGCTGCAGCGAAATAACAACAACTGCAGCGTTTCTGGTCCTGGGTTCTTTCTGCATCTCTATTCCAGCCCAAGCGGAATTTTATAGCGCTATGGTGATTCCTAAAAGCGCGAAGGCATAATAATACCGTTGACCGCGTTAATATGAACAACTTCAGGTTGGCAAGTCTCATATATTAGGAATCCGCTCCCAACGGATTTCTGAACGCTACAGCAGTGAGCTGGGTCTCAAAAGTAAAGTCTACTGGAATTTGCACCGGGACAGCAGATAGAATTCTGCTGCAGCGAAGTGACAACCGCTGCAGCGGAATACTAGCATGGGCAGCGCTTCTACTGGGTTCTGGGTGAGTGCAAGTTCTGCTTCTCTTTGAGTTAGTTTTAGTCAACAACTTCAATTCAACTCAAATCCTACAATTTAAACAACTTGCATCAAATTTTGGGAGTATCTTAATGCAATTTTGCCTCAAAACCTAAGAAAACAAGAGTAAATAATAGGTGCAAGTCCTTAGTTATCAACTCCTCAAAACTTAAGTTTTTGCTTGTCCTCAAGAAAACAAGATAACTCCCACCTTCGTAAATAAAAGAGAAAGTATTTAAGCTATTCAAATATGACTTCCTCAAGCTTCCATTGGGACTAACAATTACCCTTAACACAAATGCATTATTGACAATATTTTGCAACGACTTTCTTATTTTACTAGATCTAATGTGACACCAAAGTTTCAAGAGTTGACTCAATTTGTCAAAGAGCTTCTCCCTTCAACCTCAATCACTGTGGATCCTAGACTCTTTCTCCTGTACTCTCCATGGGATCACCTCACTGAATAGAATACATTCTCAGAATTGGGATCATCAAAGGGGTGTTCTCTTCACTCTCAAAAGAATTCCACAACTCCGGCTTTAAGTACCATAGGCTTGCCCCTCGTGTAAATCACCACTAATTAAAGCAAGCTCAACTTGAGATCATATAGGACTTTATGGGATGTAATGAAGGCTTTTGGATCACATTTGGACAGGATGAACTATTATAGAACATCTCTCCTTAAGCACTCCATTTTTTTACACTTTGGCTCATTATTTTCTTTGACTCTTTGAGTATTAATCTCTTCCTTGGGGGACTTAGAGAGACTCATTGTCGCTCTTTCTTTTACTTGAATCTCACTTTTCTCCCTTTTTCTTTCTTTTTCTTCATTTCAAGCGTTTTCACTTTTGTTTTATTGACTCCTTACAACTCTTTGCTTTTATTTTTGCCTTGTTTTGCAATTCACCCTTTTCATTAACTTTTCCTTTCATGACAATTTCTTTCATCACTATGAATTTCCTCATCTCTCCCCCAAGCTTGTGATTTTTTGTTTTTGACTATTGTTCATCATGAGTGCTCAAGGAAAGAATGGGTGCCAAGAGAGGGTCATTAGACAACGGATGAAGGTATGTAATGTAGTTTTTGAACAAATAGGCTCGGCTCAAAAGGGGTTGACTAAGGATCTTGTCTTGGTAGGCTATTCAAGTCTTTTAATATCAATAGGGAATCAAGGATGTCCTATGATCATTTCACAAGCCAAGCTCACTTAAGATTTCGCCAAGAAAAACTCTCGCGGCAAGTTCTATACCTTCACGCACGGCACTCGGGATATGCAATTCAAACCTCACCTCCCAAACCTCAGGATCATTAAAAAGCATAGAGACAAGGGCCCACAACAACCTCGGTTTAGATTCAATACTCTCATATGGCTATAAACACTACCTGACAATAGTTTTAGTCAACACAAAACTCTAAGGGTCACAATTTAGAACTAAACTCGTTTGTAACTTATCTCTAACCATGAGATCAAAGGTGAGTATGCTGGTGCCAAGTGAAGCTTATTTGATTCACATTTATTCATTACTTATGAAAAGGAGAACCAAAAAGAATAAAAATAAAAATAAAAAAACAAAAACGGACTCAATACCTTAAGAAGGTCATCGCATCGTCCGTCGTAGGGAAGAGACATCGGTTCGCACATTTCCACCCGTGGAAAGAACCGTGGCCTTAAGAAAACCATGGGCTTATTGATAATACAAAAAGTAAAGAAGCTACTAAATGAGATAAGAAGTTAACTATAAATAGAAATGCTAAAGAAGTTGTAAAGTAACAATACGAAAAGTAGAAATGTATATGTACAATAGGGGATTAAGACGAATATACATTAAGAGGGGACCGAATATATACATAATAAGGGAAACCAAATATATACATACCAAAAGTAAAATAAGCTAAAGGTACGGAAATGCAAATAAGGAAAAGAAAAATAGTATCAGCAGTTATTACAGCCCAACAAAATGATAAAGTGTCTGAATCACCAAATAGAGGTCACCCCCTTCAATAAGAATTAGCATTGCCCTCAATGCTAGATGCCCAAAAGTATAGAACAGGGGAAAGGGGTGAGAGGGAGTAAAGGAAAACTCCCTATGGTGCCTCTGTCTGCATGGGGTCAGGATTATCTGTAGAAGAAGGTACAGTGATAGTGGAAGGAGAAGGGTCCTATGGAAGTGAAGAGGTCTGCCGCTTTGGATCCTCAAGCTGGATCTCCATATCATCAGTCCTCGGGATGACTCCTCTGCGAATTGGGGATGAGGTAAGCTCCAGCTCCTGAACCTGTGCAGCCTGGTCAGTGGGTGCGGGCTCTCCTATCAACAAATCATAGGGGATGTCCCCCGCTGTGGTTAGCTTCGTGACCTCCCTCTTCATACCATTCTGGTACTTCTTCATTTTATTCAAAGATTTTCCTAAATAGTGAATCTCCTTCCCATGCTTTTTAGGGTCTCCATGATCTTCTTCTGGTTATCCACTAGACTCCTCAATGTCTCCTCCAGTGATGGAGGCAATGTAAGTTGTGCTGGAGCTAACTGAGCTGCAACAGTGGTAGAATGATCAGTAATCTTAGAAGAAGCTACCTGCAGTCAGTTGGTGATACCAGCTAGAGTCTGAGACACCCTCAAGGCAGTCTAAGGGTAAGTGGACGAAGTAGGAACTGGGAGTGGAATAGACATGGCAGGACCCGAAGAGGACTCTGGGCTGGCAGCAACAATGTTCCCCTCTGCAGCAGTGGAGCCCTCAGCAGCAGCGGAGGGTTCAGCAGCAGTAGAAGTCCCAGGGGAAGCAGCTGTGGTGGATTTCCCTTTTTCCTTGGGGTTGTCCGGACCTTTAGTTTGAAAACCATTGTTGGTACAAGTCAGTGACGGGTAAAAGCTACTTTGACCCCCTTATACCACTATTTAAGTAGCAAGGCAGGGTCGAAGCAACTTTTACCCGACAGGGTCGGGATCGATATCCACAGGGAGTTATGCAATGGGAGTCGAGTTTCTACTTGATTTAGTGGTGTTTCATTTTCTTAATTGCTCTTCTCAACATGATTTGGTTTTGAATTTATTCTAAGTTTGACACTAACAAGTAATATTATCTAACTAACTACAATATTTTTGTGGATTTTTATCAAATGATTAAAGGCACTAGGGTTACAACTTACTCCTAGGAAAGTGACTAATATGATCTAAAATCTAGGATAAGCTTGTGAATTCTGGGCAAATGACATAACATCATACTAAATTACTCACCCAATACCTCTTGGTAATTTGGGTGACTATGCCCGAATTGGCTTTCTCAAACCCAATTAGGTGCGGCATCAAATCAAATGAAATGGCTCAAGTTGGGTATTACTATCTCTAGCTTTTACCCTTTTATTGGGGTTATCACTCTCGTGAGTTCACCCTAATACCTTGTTAGCCTATTTACCTAAACTTGGGTCATCTCTCTCAAGAACAACCCTAGTCAAAAAGGCATAAATTAGTATTTGCAACCACTAATTCAGTCAATGAAGCATTAAATAGACTAAAAGTCATACACTCAATCAGCAATTCAACCTAAAATAGAAGACCCATTAGTTACCCACACTAGGGTTGGGTCACAACCCTACCTTGAGGGTCTAGCTACTCATTATCATGCAAGAAATTAAGATAGAAGATGAAATTAAACACCATAAATATTGAGTACAAGAAGAAAATCTAAGAAGTATGGTAGAATCTAAGCTAAAATTACTCAAAACAGAATAAAAACACTATTCACGAGCTCACTCTCTTATATGATGACCTAAAACTGAGAAAACGTTGTATTTATACTAAGCTAAAAATACTGGACAAAATTACTCCTACGGAGATTTCGCTCCCAGCGGAATTCTATGCGCTCCAGCGGGTTGGTTACCGCTACAGCAAAATAACAACCGCTGCAGCGTTTCTGGTCCTGGGATTTTTCTGCATCTCTATTCCGCCCCCAGCGGAATTTCATAGTGCTGTAGCGATTCCTAAAAGCACGGCAGCGTAATAATACCGCTGACCGTGTTAATATGAACAACTTCAGGTTGGCAAGTATCTGATCTTAGGACTCTGCTCCCAGCGCATTTCTGAACGATGCAGCGGTGAGCTGGGTCTCAAAGCAGAGTCTACTGGAATTTGCACCGGGACAGCGGATGGAATTCCGCTGTAGAAAAGTGAAAACCGCTACATTGGAATATTGGTGTGGACAGCAGCTCAGCTGGGTTTCAAAAATAGTGTTCTGGAAGTTGCACCGTGCCAGCGTATAGAATTCCGCTCCAGCGTATGTGACAACAGCTGCAGCGAAATACTGGCGTGGGCAGCGCTTCTTCTGGGTTCTAGGCGAGTGCAAGTCCTATGTAGCGGTTTTCTATTCGCTCCAGTGGGTTGGCTACCGCTGCAGCAAAATAATAACCGCTGCAGCGTTTCTGGTCCTAGGTTTTTTCTGCATCTTTATTCCGCCCCCAGCGGAATTTCATAGTGTTGTAGAGATTCCTAAAAGCACAGCACCGTAATAATACCGCTGACCGTGTTAATATGAACAACTTCAGGTTGGCAAGTATCTGATCTTAGGACTCCGCTCCAAGCGGATTTTTGAACGATGCAGCGGTGAGCTGGGTCTCAAAAGCATAGTCTACTGAAATTTGCATCGGGACAGCGGATGGAATTCCACTGTAGCGAAGTGAAAACCGCTACATCAGAATATTGGTGTGGACAACGGCTCAACTGGGTTTCAAAAATAGTGTTCTGGAAGTTGTACCGGGCCAGCGGATAGAATTCCGCTGCAGCGTAAGTTACAACAGCTGCAGCGAAATACTGGCGTGGGCAGCACTTCTTCTGGGTTCTAGGCGAGTGCAAGTTCTGCTTCTCCTTGAGTTAGTTTTAGTCAACAACTTCAATTCAACTCAAATCCTGCAATTTAAACAACTAGCATCAAATTTCGGGAGTATTTTAAGGCAATTTTGCCTCAAAACCTAAGAAAACGAGAGTAAATAGTAGGTACAAATCCTTAGTTATCACCTGCGAGGGCGCTTCTGCGACCCTCCCCTCACTTCTATGCATTTGCACCTGCGTGATCCCAAACGCTCTTGCGAAACCATCCACGTCTCTCCAATTCCACATCTGCAGAGCCTCGTCGCATCTGCGGGCTCGTAGATGCGGAAATCCTCCTCGCACCTACGCTCACTGCCTAGCTTACACAGAACTGCTTATGCGACCCCTTGGCCGCTTTTGCAGCCTCTCACCTGCGACCATAAACCTCGCAGGTTCGATCAGACCAGAAGTCGTAAGCTTCAACAATTCCTTAAGTCCAAACTCAACCCTATTCCAATTTGATTCACACCCGAGGCCCACCGGACCCCATCCAACCATACCAACGCATCCTAAAACATGATACGAACTTAGTCGAAGCCTCAAATCACGCCAAACAACATCAAAATTATGAATCCACGATCGAAACCTTTCTTTGAACTTTCAAACTTTAAACTTTGCCGAGCGCGTCTGAATTATACTTAAACATCTCGAAATGACGCCAACTTTACGTGCAAGTCATACATCACGATGCGAACCTATTCCAAGGCTCGGAACCCCAAATGGACATCAATAACACCAAAGTCCACTTTAAACCAAACTTAGGAAACTCTAAAACCTTCAAAATGCTAACTTTCCATATTAAGCGCCGAAATGACCCTGGATAACCCGATACTCAACCTGAACACACGCCCACATCTGAAAACATCATACGAACCTATTGAAATCTTCAAATCCTCATTTTGAAGTCGTTTACTCAAATGTAAATGTCGTACTGGCACCTATCTCAATACTAGGCAAGCCGACAATTAAAATAAACCAGCCATCTTTAACTTTGAAAACATAATAAAATAAGCTTAAGAGTAAAATCTCATAAATAACTGATAAGAAAATACCGCAAGTTAATAAAAAATTCTCCAAAATCTGGGTGTCACTGAGTACATGAGTATCTAAATAACAACATAGTCTGATTGCTAAAACACTGTCTAGAAAGATAGAACGACATAAATAACTTAACAGAAGGAGAGTCTAGGTCTGCGGACGCCAAGGCAGCTACCTCGATAGTCTCCAACAGATAAAGCCCTAAAAGCTAGCAGTCGCCCTACCCAGAAGTACCTGGATCTGCACACGAAGTGTAGAGTGTGGTATGAGTATAACTGACCCAATGTACTCAATAAGTAACAAGACTAACCTTGGGCTAAGAGCAGTGAAGAGCTCAAACGGTACAGTCCAAATACAGAATTTAACAGTACAGAAATGTAGGCATGTTTTCAAGTTCAACAATTTAAGCTCAATATGGATAAAATATGCCAAGTGTGACAAAAATTAGGGATGATACATCACTATATCTACATGTCAATTATGCATGCCAACTGTATTGCAATGCAGTGATAAAATCATATGCATACTCTCAAAGTGTCAGTTCACTCAGTCCTCCCAATCACTCAGTCTTCACAGTCACTCAGTCCTCGCAATCGCTCGGCACTCGCACTCGCACTCGCGCTCAGTAGGTACCTGCGCTCACTGTTGGTAAGTCAGACTCCAGAGGAGAGGATCCTGTCCAAGCGCTAAAATAAGCCAATCATGGCATGAATCGATAAAGCCTATTGCGACATGCAACCCGATCCCATAAATATCACTCACAATTAGTCCCTCTGCCTCACTCAGTCATCAATCTCTCCAGTCTCGCGGGCTCACAAATATCATGAAAATTAGCCCAAATAATGATGATATGATGTATCAATAATGGAAGCATAGACTAAGATATGATATGCAAATGATATATGTGACTGAGTATATAATTTCAAATTAAGCTAGTAATTCAACAGTAACACGACCTATGTGGGTCCCAATAGTACCGCATATAGCCTAAGCATGATTTCTAACATGAATCACAACTCAATTTATGTAACACACGGAGAATATGTGGGTGATAACAAGATTAAATGACTACATAGTACCACGAAACCGACCGAGTCAAGATTCTACGGTGCACGCCCACATGCCCATCACCTAGCATGTGCATCACCTCAACACCAACCACATAACACGTAATTTAGGGGTTCATACCCTCATAACCAAGTTTAGAAGTGTTACTTACCTCACACCGTGCAAATCTCTACTCTAATAAGACCTTGCCTAACGAATCGGCCTCTGAACGCATCGAATCTAGCCACAAACAACTCGATTCAATCAACACAAGATATAGGAATCAATTCCATATGATAAAGCTAAGTTCTTAAATAATAGTCAAAAATTCAACTCAAAACGTCAACCCTGGGCCCATGTCTCGGAACGCAATAGAATTAACCAAATTACCCATTCAACCACGAGTCCAACCATACCAAAATTACTCAAATCCGACACCGAATCTCCACTCAAATCCCAAAATCTTACTCTCCAATCCCTAGTCCAAAATTCCACATCAAAAACACATAAACTAGGTGGAAAAATCAATGGGTATTTAATATTAATGAATAAAAATTATCAAAAGTGACTTACCTCTTGAAATATAGTGAAATCTCCTTCAAAGATCGGCTTAATCCAAGCTCCTAAAGTCCAAAAATGAAGAAAATCACGGAACCCTCCGAATATATAATGCCCAGGTAATTCGCACATGCAAATGCTTCGGTTCCCTTGACGACTTCCTACACTCGCACTTGCAGACAAGATTCCGCATCTGCGGAGCTGCACCAACAACCCCTTCTCCATGCGGAGACTGCTTCCACATTCCCACTTCGCACATACGCCCCTTTTTCTGCATCTGCTATCCCTTAGGTGCGGCCAAATACCTCGCATCTATGCTGACTCACAACCCTAGCTGAAACCGCTCATGTGATGCCTCTTTCGCTTCTGTGGTCACGCACGTGCGACCAATCCTTCGCAAATGCGATCGCACCAGTCCAGAACTCTTCAGCCATTTCCCAAGTTCAAATTCAATCCGTTAACCATCTGAAATCCACCGGAGGCCCCCTGGACCTCAACCAAATATACCAACAAGTCCTAAATCATGAAACGAACTTAGTACAGGCCTCAAATCACATCAAACCATATAAAAACACGAATCACACCCCAATTCAAGCCTAATTAAACTAATGAATTTCCAACTTCTACAATCGATGCCGAGATCTATCAAATCAACTCCATTGCACACAAGTCATAAATGACACAATTGACATGTTCCAACATCCGGAACCACAATCCGATCCCGTTAACCACAAATTCATTTCTCGATCAAACGTCCCCAAACTTCTATTTTTCTAACTTTCGCTAATTCAAGCCAAAATCATCTACGGACCTCCAAATTAATATCCGGACACACTCCTAAATCCAAATTCACCATATGCAGCTATTGGAACCATCAAAACACAATTTAGGATCCATTTACACATAAGTCAACATCCGATCAACTCTTTCAATTTAGGCTTCCAACCTTGGGACTAAGTGTCCCAATTCATTCCGAAACATCCCTGGAACCAAACCAACTACCCTGACAAGTCACAAAACACCCAATGAGCATGGAATAAGAAATAATTGGGGGAACAGGACTATAATACTCAAGACGATCGGTCGGGTCGTTACATGCTCCCCGTTTTAAACAAACATTCGTCCTCGAACGTGTCTAGAATCATACCTGGAGTCTCAAATCGGCATAGATATATGCTACGCATCTCCTGCTCGGTCTCTCAAGTATAATCCTTGATTGGCTGATCTCTCCATTGCACCTTCACTGAAGCTATATTCTTTGACCTCAACTTCTGAACCTGCCGATCCAAAATGGCCATCGGCTCCACATCATAAGTCAAATGACCATCCAACTGAACCATGTTGAAGTCCAAAACAAGAGATAGATCGCTGACATACTTCTAGAGTATGGAACCATGAAACTATGGATGAACATTCGATAGACTAGGCGGCAGTGCAAGCTTGTAAGCCAGCTCTAGAGTCCTCTCAAGCACCTCAAAAGGCCTAATATACAGAGGGCTCAACTTGCTCTTCTTCTAGAACCTCATAACACCCTTCATGGGTGAAACTCTAAGCAGTACCTTCTCTCTCACCATGTAAGAAACATAACGAACCTTCCGATATGTGTAGCGCTTCTATCAATATTGTACTGTGCAAAGTCGATCCTGAATCAACTTAACCTTATCCAAAGCATCCTGAACCAAGTCAGTACCCAATAGCCTAGCCTCACCGGCTTAAACCAACTCACTGCAGACCGACACCATCTCTCTTAAAAAGCCTAATATGGAGCCATTTGAATGCTCGATTGGTAGTTGTTGTTGTAGGAAAACTCTACAAGCGGCAGAAATTGATCCAAGAACCCCCAAAATCTATGACACAAGCGCGTAGCATATCCTCCAATATTTGAATAGTGCGCTCGGACTGCCCAACTTGAAATGATGAACACCGGCACACCATAAAGGCGAACAATCTCGTGGATGTAGATCTCAGCCAACCGCTCCGAAGAATAAGTAGTCCCAACCGGAATGAAATGTGTGGACTTGGTCAACCGATACACAATCATTCAAATAACATCAAACTTCATCGAAGTCCGTGGGAGCCCAACTACAAAGTCTATGGTGATTTGTTCCCATGTCTACTCCGGAATCTCAAGCCTCAGAAGCAAGTCGTTTGGTCTCTGATGCTCGTACTTCACCTACTAACAATTTAGGCACCAAGCTACAAACCCAACTATATATTTCTTCATCCTCCTCCATCAATACTACGGCCTCAAGTCCTGATACATCTTTGCTGCACCTGGATAAATGGAATACCGCAAACTATGGGCCTCCTCAAGAATCAACTCACGTAGCCCATCTACATTGGGCATAAAAATCTGATTCTACATCCGCATCACCCCGTTATCCCCAATGGTAACCTCTTTTTCATCGTCGTGCTAAACCGCGTCCTTGAGGACAAGTAAATAGGGAACATCATATTGATGCTCTCTGATGCGATCATATAAGGAAGACCGAGAAACCACACAAGCTAGAACTCGACTTGGCTCCGATATATCTAACCTCACAAACTGATTGGCCAAGGCCTGAACATCTGATGCAATCAGTCTCTCACCGACCGGAATAAATGCGAGGCTATCTGTACTCACCACCTTTCTACTCAAGGCATCGACCACCAAATTGGCCTTCCCGAGATGATACAGAATGATAATCTCATAGTCCTTTAGAAGCTCCAACCATCTCCACTGTCTAAAATTCAGATCTTTTTGTTTGAACAAGTGCTGGAGACTCCGATAATCCATAAATACCTCACAAGGCACACCGTAGAGATAATCCCTCCAAATCTTCAATGCATGAACGATGGTTGGCAACTCCAAATCATGAACAAAGTAGTTCTTCTCATGGGGCTTCAACTGGCACAAAGTATATGCAATCACTCTATCCTCCTTCATAAAGACACACATTATTCTAATCCGAGAATCATCACAATACATTGTATAGGATCCCGTCGCTGAAGGAAAAACTAGAATTAAAGTTGTGGTCAAGGCAGTCTTGAGCTTCTGAAAGCTCTCTTCGCACTCATCCGACTACTTGAATGGAGAACCCTCCCGGGTCAACCTGGTCAAAGGTGCTACAATAAATGAGAAACTCCTCATGAAGCGACGACAATATCCGGCCAAATCGAGAAAACCCCGAATCTCAGTAGTTGAAGACGGTCTGGTCCAACTGTGAACAACCTCTATCTTCTTTGATTCTGCCTTAATCCCCTCACTGGGCACCGCGTGCCCCAAGAACGCCATCCATTTGAGCCAAACTCACCTTGGAGAACTTGGCATAAAAGCTTCTCCTCCAACAACCTCTGTAGTACAATCCTCAGATATTGTGCTTGATCCTCCTGGATACGTGAATATACCAGGATATCATTAAATAAATACTATGAAAAACGAGTCAAGATATGGGTTGAATATAATGTTCATCAGATGCATGAATGTTGTTGGGCCGTTTTCAGCCCAAAAGACATCACAAGATAGTGACCATAGCGTGTCATGAATGTCGTCTTCAGAATATTCGAGTCCCGAATCTTCAACTGGTGATACGCAAACCTCAAATCAATCTTAGAGAACACCCTTTCTCCTTGAAGATGGTCAAATAAATCATCTATGCGTGGCAAAATATACTTGTTCTTGATTGTAACTTTGTTCAACTGCCTATAGTCGATGCACATGTGTTTAGCACCACGCTTTTTCTTCAGAAACATAACCGGTGCACCCCAAGGTGACACATTAGTCCTAATAAATCCCTTATCCAGAAGCTCCTGAAGTTGCTCTTTCAATTCCTTCAACTCCGCTGACGTCATACAATATGGAGGAATAGAAATGGGCTAAGTGTCTGTCACCAACTCAATACCAGAATTAATATCCCTGTCAGGTGGAATGCTCGGCAAGTTTGCAGGAAACACATTCGGAAAATCTCTCACTACCGGAACAGAATCAATAGTAGGAGTCTCAGCACCAACGTCCCTCACAAAGGCCAAATATGACAGACGCCCCTTCCCAACCATCTGTTGGGCCTTCAAATAAGAAATCACCCAGCTGGGAACAAAATCTAGAGAACCTCCCTACTCATTCCTCGGCAACCACGGCATCTCTAATGTCACGGTCTTAGCGTGACAATCCAGAATAACATGACATGGGGATAACCAATCCATACCCAAAACCACGTAGAAATCAACCATACTAAGTAATAAGAGATCAAATCTAGTCTTCAATCCTCCAATGGTCACCACACACGACCGATACACATAGTCCACAACAATAGTATCGCCCAACGGCATAGATATATGAACAGGTGAAACTAAAGAATCACGGGGCATATCCAAATAACAAGTAAAATTGGACGATACATAGGAATATGTGGATCCATGGTCAAATAATGTGGAAGAATCTTGGTGGCACACTGAAACAATACATGTGATCATTGCGTTGAAGCAACGACCTCTGGTCTTGCAAGGATAACATAGAATCGAGCATGACTACCACATGATTGGCCTCCCTCTCTAGCTGTCTGAGCTCCACTACGAGCTGGCTGGGCGGGTGGTGAAGTAACTGGTGCGGAAGTCATGATCTGACCCCTCTGCTAAACTAGACCTCCAAAGCGGCATGGACATTGTCTCCACACATGGCCAAACTCCCCGCACTCGAAGAAACTTCCTGCTGGTGGTGGGGACTAAATCGGGCCCCTAAAACTAGTTTGACTGCTAGAAGGACCTGGATCAGATGAACCCTGAATCGATAGAGCACGGAATGAACTCTGAGCTGGGAGAGAACTAAGAGAGGACTGGCGTAGACGGGCACTGCATGAATCATGGCTAGCTGATGAGTCACAATGAACCGAACAAGCCATCTGAGTGGGCCTATAAGGACGACCCATGTTGTGGTAGGATAGCCCTCCAAAAGAAACACTGCTGAAATCACCCAAACCACGAGGCCTCTTGGCCTCCCTTTCCTTCCCCTCCTGATTATGGACCACCTCTAGCCGCCGATAAATATCAACCACTTCGTCTAACCTAACACATGATGCATTCTCTCAAGTCATAACAAAGTGCAGTCCATAGCTGAGGCCATCAATTACTAATCCTCAACAGGTACAGTCCAAATACAAAATTTAACAATACAGAAATGTAAGCATGTTTTCAAATTCAACAACTTAAGCTCAATACGGATAAAATATGCCAAGTGTGATTGAAATGAGGAATGATACATCACTATATCTACATGTCAATTATGCATGCCAACTGTAATGCATCACAGTGATAAAACCATATGCATACTCTCGGAGAGTCAATTCACTCAGTCCTCCCAGTCAGTCAATCCTCACAGTCACTCAGTTCTCACAATCACTCAGTCCTCACAGTCACTGAGTCCTCACCGTCACTTAGCCCTCGCAGTAACTCAGTCCTCCCAATCACTCGGCGCTCGCACTCGCACTCAGTGGGTATCTGTGCTCACTGTTGGTAAGTCAGACTTCGGAGGGGCAGATCTCGTCCAATCGCTAAAATAAGCCAATCATGGTATGAATCAATAAAGCCTGTTGCGCCATGCAACCAGATACCATAAACATCACTAACAATTAGGCCCTCAGGCTCACTCAATAATTAATCAATCCAGTCTCTCGGGCTCACAAATATCATGACAATCAGCCCAAACAATGATGATATGATTTATAAATAAATGGAAACATAGACAGAGATGTGATATGAAAATGATAGATGTGACTGAGTACATAATTTCAAATTAAGCAAGTAATTCAACAGCAAAATGACCTTTGTGGGTCCCAACAGTAACAACATATGACCTAAGAATGATTTCTAACATGAATCACAACTCCATTTCTCTAACACACGGAGAATACATGGGTACTAACAAGATTATATGGCTAAACAGTTATACGGAATCGATCAAGTCACGATTCCTACGGTGCATGTCAACTACCCATCACCTAGCATGTGCGTCACCTCACCACCACCTACATAACATGTAATTCATGGATTCATACCCTCAGAACCAAGTTTAGAGGTGTTACTTACCTCAAACCGTGCGAAGCTCTACTCTAATAAGCCCTTGACTTGCGAATCGGCCTTTGAACGCCTTGAATCTAGCCACAAACAACTCGATACAATCAACAGAAGCTATAGGAATCAATTCCATATGATAAATCTAGTTCATAAACAAAAGTCAAAAAGTCAACTAAAAAGTCAACCTCTAGCACATGCCTCGGAATCCAATAAAATTAACAAAATTCGAACACGCATTCAACCACGAGTCCAACCATACCAAAATTACTCAAATTCGACATCAAATCAGCACTGAAATCCCCAATAATGCCGAAACATATCAAATCAACTCCGATTGACCTCAAATTTTGCACACAAGTTATAAATGACAAAACTAACCTATTCCAACTTCTGTAACCACATCTTAGTTCGGTAACCACAAAATCAACTCTCGATCAAACTTCTCAACTCTCTAAACCTCTATTTTTTCAATTTTCACCAATTCAAGCCAAAATCATCTTCAGACCTCCAAATCAATATTCAGATATAATCCTAAGTCCAACCATACAGAGCTATCAGAACCATCAAAACTCTAATTTTGAGCAATTTACACATAAGTCAATATTCGGTCAACTCTTTCAACTTAAGCTTTCAACCTTGGGACAAAGTGTCCCAATTCATTCTGAAACATCCCCGGAACCAACCCAACTACCCCGACAAGTCACATAACACCCAATGAGCATGGAATAAATAATAAATGGGAGAATGGGGCTATAATAATCAAAATGACCGACCGCGTCGTTACAGGATACCTTAATTTGTTTCTATATCTATTTATACTATTTTGTTGTAAATTATACTAGAGATTTGGGGTTTTATTTAATTTGAATTTTTTCGGTCTTAGTTTTCTCTGTTCCTTTGTTGTCTTTGGTTTCTGTCTTAATAATCATGGACAAGATATAAATTTTTTCTCGATTATATTCTTTCAACAGTTCAATTTAGAATACATTACTCGATGAATTACAGATGAGTTTATTTTCATGAAGCCAAAAAATTAAAATGGAGATTAGTCATCCTCTCATAAACGAAACTAGCTATTATTGTAGTTTTTTTGTGCTATTAAGAGATATACTTGGTCAAGTTTACACAACAGTGCATACTAGAAAATGCTTCATGACCTGAATATGTACATGACTAATGCCGTATCTTAACAAGAACTTTAGTTGTGATTTTTCCACAATTATAAGGAATTACCAAAGGAAACTGATTCGATGGAACTTGAATAGTGCAAAGGAATTTAATAGTTTGTTGTGCTCATGTTATCCCATATACATATTATTGAAGGGCTTGCAAGATGTAAAGTATTTTTTGTGAAAATAGTTGCATTTAATATTATGCTTTGGTATCAGAGATGAGGAAACATATAGTGCGATCAATCGCAAGGGGTCACACAAAAGTGGGACTATATCATAGACCAGATGAACGTTTCATATGTTAGATGAGATGCACGAGGATATAGCTTAGAGATTAGTGACCATCATCATAATGAAGTAATTTTTTCTATGTCATCCTAGCATCTTATTCGGATGGCACAAGTATTTTTATTACTCTAGATCTTCCCACTTTTGGCCTAATCTTAGGTTTAACACCAAAATTTTAGCACACATATAGAACTTAGTGTTACACTTAGATTCCAAAGTTCACTATGTTGCAGTATGGTTTTATCGACTAAAAGCCAAAGAAATATTATCAAATTTCTATGATGTTATCTGAAGAAAAAAAGAGTTTAGAAGATCATTATACTAAACTTGTCTAATAGAGTGAGTTGTAAAGAAACATTTGATCTTCTTAACGGCCTGAAGATGGATTTCTCAAAGCATGTTGCATATTGGACTTTATGATATAGTTATCAGATCAATTAGACGTTAGGAAGCGATTGAGTACTTGAGCACCAACAAGGATGAAAGCCATCATATGACAATCAATATTGATCATTAGCATAAACTTATATTTTATAACTATTTACTCAAAATTTTATTTTAATAGTATTAATATTACTCCACATAAAATGGACTACAAGAACCGGCAAAAAAAGTTGAAAACGTGCTATTAAAAATTTGCTTTAGGCGACTAGTTTTATCTAGCCGCCTTTGCATCCTTTGGTTCTTGAAAATATATGTTAAAAAGTTACTATATAAATTACACTTTAGAGCCAATAAGTCTAGTGGTTTAAAAAAAAATAAGAAGACAAAATTAAAAACGAATTTGCGGAAGAAGAACCTCCAGCAATAAGTACGCAAACCCTAACTTTCAGGCGATTTCAGGAAATTCTGCATTTGAGCGCTGCCATAGTTGTTCCGGCCCACGGCCAGTCATCTTTTCTGGCTGATCAGCCTCCTCCCTCCCTCGCCCCAACTAATATAACCACAAACAACAATTCCTATCCCCTAGATTACAGCAACATATTGAAACTTGATGTCCAACATAGTCACATGCAGTCGAACCCTACTTCAAAACTTACTGCCGAGCCTATACAGTTACGACGAGCCACTATTTTAAATGGAGAACCTTTCATCAAATTCTAAGAAACTGAGGTTGATTGTATGAACATAATTGAAGGCTTACAATATGCAGTTGTTGGAAAGATATCGTATGGTTGGCCAGAAATCCAGGAATTACGTAGAATTATCCCAAAAGTCAATGTGGAATCAAATGAGAATGTAATGTTGGTTTCCTTTGAGATCGACATGTCTTGATAAGATTGACGTTATGGGAAGATTTCATTAACTTTACATCAAAAAATGCTTATTATGTCAAAGACAATGATGCTTATGAATATCAGTTGTGACCACTAATTTACGAGGCAAAATTAAAAGCCGGGGAAGAAACACCAATGGCTATGGCATGGAATGTGATGCTTATTTCATTAGCCTCAACTGTGGGGAAGCCGTTGCATCTTGACATGGCTATAATTAACAAAACTAGGCCTAGTTGCATGAGCGTTAAGGTCTGTTAGCATATTTACCTAGGAAGGTTTGTATGGATATAGAGAATGAGGCTACACGGGAGATAAGGATTGAATGGGTGAAGATCAATTATGATTTTCTTCTCAAGTATTGTAAGCAATGCAAAATTCAAGGTCATGATCAGTTTGAACATTGACGACTTCATCCAGAGCTAATGGAGTCTAATGACAAAGTGAAGCAGGTAGTTACTGGTAATGCTGGAAAATAGGAAAAAAATAAGGTCCTTTAATGATCCTTTCAAGTGGAAAAGTTGTTGGTAATGTTGGTGAACAATGGAAAGAAGTGGGAGATAATCGTGTCAAGAAACCTATTAAACAGGAAGAAGCACAAGGCAACAGTGGAAAAGAAATTGTTCCTGTTGATGGTGTTCAAACGACTAATATATTTGTTGCTTTGGGTGGAGGATGCAGATGATAATGACGAGAACAATCATCTAGCTTTGGTGGAGAAATATCATATCAATCGCAGCCCTAACCCTACTCCTACTGAAACAGGGAGAACCTTTAATCTAACTGCACTAATTTATAATCCTTCTTCACCTGGGATTGTAGATCGTAAGGATATTAGGAAACAATGTAACCAGAAGGGTAAGGAGAAAAAATAAGCAATGTTAAAGGAATCGACATCATAATGGGTCAATAGAGCCTTTGGAGTCAACAATGTTACTACTAATCATTCATGCCAAGAGATCCTTTCAAAAATATTGAACACTCAAGAAGATATTGTCAATCCAAGGACCAGCGAGAATGATGTCTCAAAGGGAATTTATGCTAGTGTGACTAATGAACAAGAAGGAGCATATGTGAAACAAATTGATAGGGATGATTAGTCGAACAAAGAAAAGAATTTTCTTACAGGAAGTCCACTGATGGGGAGATTATGGAGCCAACAGGTAGAGGATGATTCAGAAGAAGAATGGGAATTACAATCAGATAATGAGCTAGACAAGGAGGTAGTTTATGGTCAGAATAATGGTCAGAACTCTGAAGATGGAGTTCATTACTTAGAGGAAGGTGAGGAAGATCATGAACTGATGCGAGTAGATGCTGATGGAGATAAGCAGGAGGAAGTCGGTAAGTTGCCCAAACCTGATCTGATACCTAAACCTCCTGATATCCAAAATATGTGTCCTAAACTAGCTGTTCTTGATGTAATCCTCAATCACAACAACAAAATCCTCACCCCAGAAAATCCCAATCCTAATCCTAACATTAACCCCAATCGTATCACTAGCATCCAAATCAAGGAATTACATGAAAATAAAGAACTGCAATCATCTTCCAAGATGTAGAATGGGGCTAAGGAATCTACTAGTAGGGGAGTCGTTCCTAAACCTGTTAAAACTCAGCTAGCCAAACAATCTCCAGTAGTATATGATGAAGAGAATGGAGAAGTAAAGGAAGAGACATGGATGAGGAATCCATATATCAGATTTTCAGGAATGTTGCTCGACAGGGTGACTTATCTCATAGGCATATGGATAGAGAAAAATCTGCAGGCAGAGGTAGGAAGTAGCAGCAAAAAGAAAATTCTAATGTTCCTGTCCCTGGTAGAGAAGTTCAAACAAGAAGGGCCCTCTCCAAATCTACCAATTAATGATAAATCCATTAATTAGTAACATTAGATCAGTGAATACACATCAAGCCTTCGAAAAGCTAGTTACAATGCATAGACAATAACACTTCAGATTTGTGAGTTTAACAATGCAACATTCTAGAAAATTAGAGAGATATAGAAGAATGATAGGGTTTTTTCAGGCTTTTTTAAGTATTTCTAACAAGATCTAGGCACTTGTGGATGAAGATATGAATTCATAGTAATATTTGATATGGAGCAGCATATGACTTAAGACTGGTGGATTCTAATTCTCAACATAAGGTAATTCTTACCCTAGTTTATGCCAAGTGCGATGCTATTCAAATGATTGAACTGTGGGATACATTATATGCTTTGACTTCCGATATAGAAACCCCATGGATAGTTGGGGGTGATTTCGATGTGATTTGGGATGAGGAGGAGAAGTCTGGAGGCCTACCAGTACATCTCAATGAGATTGACGATTTTAGGCATTGTGTAACTACATGTAACTTGCATGATTCTAGTTTTAAAGGTAGTATATTCACTTGGTGGAATGGAAAGGCTGAAGAAGATTGCATTTTTAAGAGGTTGGATAGAGTATTAGCAAACATGGAGTTTCAACAAATGTTCTCAGGCGGGGAGATTACTCATTTGTCCGAAATAGGATTGGATCAAAGTCCCTTAATAATCACGGGTGTTCAGATTTTATACCTGTTAAGAAGAAATTTTGATTCCTTAATTTTTGGTTTGAACATGACACCTTTCAAGATGTTGTGAAGGAAAACTAGACAATAGACTTTAGTAGTAATCCATTCATAATTGTCAATCACAAATTTAAAAAGTTGAAGCGAGCATTATCAGTATGGAGCAAGGCTACGTATGGGATATTTTCTAAAATATTTCTAGCTTGGAAGAGGTGTTACTTTTTCAAGAAGCACAATCTGAAATCAATCCAATAAAGTTTAATAGAGTAAGGCTTAACAAAGTTCAGGTTGAACTTATCCGATTTTTGTCTCTCGGGGAAGAATTTTGGAAGAAAAAGTCTGGAATGTCATGGTTTAAGGATGGAGATTGGAACACTAAACTCTTTCATGCACAAGTGAATGGTAGGAGAAGAATATTGCAATTAAAGAGAATTCTGAATAGTGAAGGTAACTAGATCGAGGGAAATGAACAAATGGCAGTTGAAGCAATCAATTTTTTCCAGAATCAATTCCATGAGGATGTCATTCCAACTGCTTTTGGGAACATTTATCATGTTCCTAACATGTTAACCTTTGATTAGAATCAAGAACTGGTGAAACAACCTACGAAAGATGAAGTCAATAGGGCTATTTTTTGGCTTAAATGGGTATAGTGAAGGAGCACCGGATGGATTCACTGGGAAATTCTTCCATAGCTATTGGGATATAATAGGGGATGATGTATTTTTAACATGGTGAGACACTACTTTAATGGTCATGAACTACCAAGATTTATTACTCACACAAATCTGGTGATATTGCCTAAGAAGAAGGAAGTTGCTACTTTTTCTGATATGCGGCCTATTAGTTTGAGCAACTTCATTAACAAAGTTTTTTCAATAGTTATTCATAAAAGGCTTGCTTCTCTATTGCCTAATCTCATCTCAGATGAACAAGTAGGTTTTGTTAAAGGAAGGTGCATTGTAGAAAATATGTTGTTAAATCAAGAAATCATTACTGACATTAGGTTAAGGACAAGGGTAGGACCTAATGTAGTGATGAAATTAGACAAGACCAAAGCTTACGGTAGGCTTTCCTGGATATTCATGATTAAAGTGTTGAGGAAAATGGGCTTTTGTGAAAGGCTCATTGGTGTAGTGTTTGGCATTGTGTCTAACAACTGGTATTCAGTTTTAACTAATGGCCAGCCATATAGATTTTTCAAGTCCACCAAAGGATTTAAGCAAGGGGACCCTTTGTCACCTACATTATTCATTTTAGCTGCTGAAGCTATGTCTAGAGGTTTGAATGCTCTTCATCTAAACTTATACTTTTGTGGATTTGGCTTGCCAAGGTGGAGTCCTAAGGTTAATCATTGAGCGTATGCTGATGATACTATCATCTTCTCATCGTCTGATGCTACTTCATTACAACTATGGAGGTATTGAGTTCATATGAGGTAGCTTCTGGACAATTAATTAACAAGGCAAAATCAGTAATGTATATGCATCACTCAACAAGTTTGGAGGTTTTGAACAATGTGCAAAGAGTGACTGGAATTGGCAAGAAGGAATTTCCTTTCACTTACCTAGGTTGTCCCATTTTTTATGCTAGAAGGAAAATGGACTACTATCAGGGGCTTGTTAAGAAAGTGCTTGACAAGTGTCAATCATGGAAAGGTAAACTTCTATCGATTGGTGGTCAAGCTGTTTTGATTTCACATGTTCTTCAAATCATGCCAATGCATTTGTTGTCAGCTGTGAACCCTCCAGCCTCTGTTATTAATAAACTTTATAAAGTATTTGCTCATTTGTTTTGGAGTAATTTAGTATGAAGAAGAGCTAAACATTGGGCATCATGGGACACATTATACTTGCCACAAGAAGAAGGAGGGATTGGATTTAGATCGTTACATGATATGTCTAAAGCCTTATTTTGTAAACAATGGTGGAACTTTAGAATAAAGCCTACTTTGTGGAATGCATTCATGAGTCAAAATATTGCAAAAAATTGAATGTGTTGGTGGTTCCTTGGAGAAATGGATCTCATGTGTGGAGAAATATTCTTGAATGTAAGGATGATATTTAACACAAAATAAAATGGCAGTCAAGGTTGGATTCTTCATTGTTTTGGTTGGATAACTGGACAGGCTTGGGATCATTGTACTTTGTTACTCCCCCAGATTTCTACTGTGATAAATATGTCCACAACGTATATAGTAGATGGCTCGTGGGATGAAGGTAGGTTACTGGATATTCTTCCTCAAAAGTTATCACTTTATGCAATTGAGAACATCAAACCTCCTGTACTACATAATGAATTTGATAGACCATACTGGACGTTGGATACTAAGGGCAACTTTACTGTTAAAACTGCCTGGGACTATATTAGAAGGAGAAGAGATTCTAGTGTTGCTTACAAAAACATATGGGTGAGAGGTTTGCCTTTTAAGATTGATTTCTTCTTGTGGAAGGTTTGGAAAGGAAAGTTACCTTTTGATGACTATTTTAGAAGATTGGGATATTTCATGCCATCCAACTGTTGGTGTTGTATTAATCCATCAGAGGAAACAATGTCACATGTACTATATAGATCATATGCAGCTAACCTAGTGTGGCAATATTTTCTCTCAAATGCAGGCATTAATATGAAAGGATTGTCGATGCAGCAGACAGTCCTAAAATGTTGGGCAGCTCAGGTGGTACCTAGATTAAAGCCTATACTCAGACTTTACATTCGATTATAGTGTGAGAACTTTTGAAAAGAAAGAATAGCTATAAGCATGGGGAGGCAGTGACAGTAAGTAGGGTGATTTACCATATCTCATCTAAACTACAAGATCTGGTAATACTAAGGAAACCAAGTTTACAAAATGTTCCTCATAAATGGTCAAATTTGTTACATGTAATGGAGCATTACATGCCAAAGTTGAAGGTGACGAAGGTCTTATGGGAATTACCTGAACAAGGTTGGGTGAAGGTGAATACTGATGGGGCATCAAAGGGAAATCCGGGAAGGAGTTCTTTTGGTTTTGTGTTGAGAGATGAATATGGTGATATCCTGTATCNNATTTATCGATAAATCGATAAGCGAAGTGGACAAAATCGAAATCGAAATCGATAACTCGATAAGAAAATTTTCGGAATCGAAATCGAAATCGATAAATCGATAACAAATAATTGATTCGATTTATCGATAAACCGATTTGAATGCACACCCCTATCCACAAGGAAAGGAGATCCATGAAGGGACGAACACTGAAGTTGAACCTGTGGCTATGCTAGAAGCACGGAAGTACTTTGTGCAACATTGTTACACATACTTTATGCTCCAAACTGATTCCATGATGTTAAAGAATGTGGTGGATGGAATTTGGACTGTACCATGGATAATTGCAATACATGTAGAGGAGATCAAAGACATTATGGGGAGATGCACCATAAGAAAATCATATATTATGAGAAAGGGTAATAAAATGGCTGATTATTTAGCCAACTATGCTTTGGATAGAGGTAGTTTTAAGGCTGACTGTTTCACACAGTTGGAGGTACAAGGTCGAAGATTGGTGAATGATAATAAATTACAACTATTCTCGTATCCAGTTCTGAATAAGGAGTATGAACGAAATTCAAACATGTGATTCAATTGGATTGGTATAGCATGGCTAATTTAATTTATTTCCTTTTTAGATTACAATTTGTACTATCATTGTTGAGTACTATACTCAACTTTGATGATAGGAGCTATGTGAGTTGTGACTGTCAAAGTTTATTTCTTTCATCTTGTAAGACCTCCTGTCATTTTATTCTTTTTATTTTTAGATATATATTAACATTAGCCCTAGACACCTTGCCGAGTTAATTTCTTTAAAAAAAAAAGTGTAATGGTTTGGTTGATGCCCAAAGACAAAATCATGCATTCAATTCCAATCAAAATATGTGAAATTCGTTACAGTTTTTAGTGTTACTCAACCTGGGTAATTATTCATCTTTTAAGTTGTATTTGTAATTAATTAGTTATTTTTGTTTGATACGAGTGTATAACTGAGCAACAGACATAGCGTTTATCGTTTCAATAAAATTGTATTATAGTTGATTAGGCATCTCAGTTTTGTCTCTTTGGTATATATAATTTAGTCCATGCTAAGGAAGATAGTTAATATTATGACATCCAGAATAATGCAAGTGTAACGTTACCGCAATCGATCAAATCATATCCAAGAAGTTACTAAATTTGGTCATAATAAATATGGATTAGGGATAAGCTTGATAAGCTCTCTTAAGTCATATTTAATTCATCATTGTAAAAGTTAACTCAGTTATTCTTTGAATTTATAAATATATTCCAATAATTCATGTTCTTCTTTGATCTTGATAGGAAATATCGATGCCTTATTATTCAGAAAATCCACATGATATTGTACAATATTTCTTAGCTTCCTAATTAGCAGTTTTCAAGCCATTAAAAATATTTGTATCAGCATAACAAGCAAATCGACGTATTACTGTCCCAATAAACTTAATTACATATCAACATGCCATTTGATACTTTGAGTCAATTAGCAGTTGGTATAGATCTAGAATAAAGGAATTTTATGACAACGCATACACATAGCCAACCCCTTAAGTTATACCTTTCTCAACAGATGTGAACTGAAACTAGCACGATCTAATTAATTATTACGCAAAAACACTTACCAGCACTAATTGAAGTACAATGTAAATTCTATATCAAACCTGGATGTTTCAATTTTCTTGCCCTCCATCATGTTAATACTCCTGCTTCATTTCACGTGGCACTATTTTTTTGTTAGTCGCCCTTCTAAAAAGAATTTTATATTTTTTATGTTTGAAAATATTTAATTTTAAACTTTTTATATTTCTTAGCATATCTAAAATTACGAGATACAAAAGTCTTTCTCTATTATAAACTTTGTGCTCATTCAAACAACGCAACCTAAATTGAAACGAGGATGATAAATTGCAATGGTAAAGATCTCCCATAATAAACGTGGTAATATCTCAAGTTAATTTCAAAAGATATAAGGTTAACTACAGGCTATTGGGGAGGAATAATTAGCAAAAACAAGAATTAATAAAACAAAGAATTTAATGACCAAATCTATCTATCCCACAGGCTGCATGAAACTAATAAAACAACAATCAGCATGTCTATACATAAATGAATCATAAGAACAACCTTTAATTATGTGATAATAAAGAAACTAAAGAGAAAACCAAAAAAAAAAAAAAAATCATCAGTCAAAATTCTAATGCTAAAACAAAACAGTTTCCTCTAAGCTTCTCAATCACTTCAGGCTGTAGAGCTGCAGGCACATTCTTTTCCTTTGTGTTTAATGCATCAATCCTCAATTGTCTCAATCAATGTAGCAAAAATTCAGTTTACTGCATGTCATAATCTACAGTAATTTAATTCTGAAAGCAAAATCCTCTTGGCCCTTTTCCTTTAATGGTTTAGGCCAAAGCATATGTAGTATCCCGACATATATATTGCTCGGATCCTCCAAATATATCTTGCGAGGGGCATTCCAAATCCTTAAAAAGCTGCATATTTTTTGAGGATCTGAGCAACACTGACGGGTCATCTTTGCCACGCCATACGGTAATGTGATGGAGTTGGAGACTTGATTGCAAACCATCTCCATGTCAAATCTTTCAAACCGTTATCATATACCTCGCAAAACTTTTGTGGCCAACCTTTGGGTTCAACAGGACTAAATCCTAATCCTGGAGTTCGATCATTCGAATGTGGATTTAATTCTTGTGTCCAATCAATAACATAAGCTGACACCCTTCTTCTAAACTTGGCCTTAAATTCAGGCCAAGCTTGGAATTTATAATGATTCACCACCATATCATGAGCATTCATTTTCTTTCCTTTGTACCCTTGCTTCAATATGAAATGATGAATAACATTAAGCAAAGAATGATCAACTGCATCCAAAAATACTATAGACTTGTGCCTATTCTCCATTTTTCTTCTACAATTGTACCCTTGTGTCACTCCCATTATTGGATGAGACTTCTTATTCGATGGTCCAAATTCGTAACAAGGGATGCTAATTTCTGCAACCTGTTTCTTATCTGAAATTGGTTCTTGTAAATTTCTTGGATTTGGTAACAAAGAAGGTAACAATGATTTCGATGGTCGGGATAAGTTAGACCATAGTCGAGAATACACAAATTCATCCACGTCAATGTACATCATCCAAGAACAAGAGTCCTTAGCATAAATTACACTATGAGAAAAACCAGCTTCTTGTGTTTTAGGCCATAGCCAAAAATATGTTTTCACATCATAGCCTTCTTGAACAAGCTCATCAACAACTTTTGATAAATCGTCATCGCTAGTATTATCGTACAATAAGAATTTTTCAACCCCGATTCTTGAATGATATAAAACCCATTCTTTCAAAACCTTGCCAACGTTGTACACCATGGTACAGGCACAAAATCGAGCTCTCTCTGTCTTCTCATTATTTTCTAGCTTTCGTGGCAGGGTGTAATAAGCCACGGAAGGTACCACCACAGGAACAGGACGTACAATCTCAAGGGAGACAGTAATTCTCTTTTCAAAGGACAAAACATTTGGATCTGGCCGTTTACAACGGAAAACTTCTTGCATGGAACTCGTCACGTTGGTTCTAATTACATTATTGCCACGACCGAAAATACAGTTAAATTCGTTGGGTTCACGGTTAATTCCTTGACGATTGTTCAACCCTTTAACAAACAAAACGACATCGTCATCTGTCGTAAGAGAATCATAAACAAGAAACGTCCAACGTAACAGTTCCGGCTGTTTAAACGGCGTTACATTATTCTTCTTTTGTGAAGATTTCATCAGCATGGGTTGCTTAAACGGCAGTCTCCGACGTGCCCTCCTAGGAAACTCACACTTGAATAAAGTCCGAGCTGGAAACCGGAGCTCTCCGGCGTGAATCGCCGGAGATGTCTCCCCGGTTTCAAATACACAAACATAAGGATCCTCTTGAGAGGACGTTAAAGGAGTATAATCAGGAGAGACGATAACGAAAACTTCCCAACCAGGCATTAGAATTGATACAGAAGAGATAATATTATTTGTTAAAGGAGTAATGAGAGGAGATATATGAGGAGGGGAAGAGATAGAGATGTTTTCTTCGAGTGCAAGGTTATTGGTTTTGGAGGAGATGGTTATGGTGATTTGCGGTGGGGG